>JAJONZ010020600.1:0-34402 GCA_029582445.1 Solanum paucissectum
TGAACATCTTTCCTGCAAAATACAATAAAAACATATAAAAACCAATACAAAAAGGCCCTAGACACACACAACTTGTTAGTGAAATGTATTAGAAATACCGTAAACTCACGGTATATCAGTTGGCATCTTACCAGCTTAAGGATGTAGCTCATATCTGGTATACCCAGTGGAAAGAAAATAGGGGTACAAATGCAACTCCTATTACTTGGGAATGCTTTTGTGAGACCATTCTGGACAGGTTCTTCCCAAGAGAGTTAAGGGAGGCAAAAGCTTAGGAGTTTATGAATTTGAGGCAGGGTTCTATGACGGTCCAAGAGTATGGACTCAAGTTCACCCAACTCTCCAGATATGCTCCTCACATGGTGGCCGATTCCAGGGCGCAAATGAACAAGTTCATGTATGGGGTATCCGATCTTGTGAAAACAGAGTGTAGAAATGACATGTTACTTGAAGATATGAACATGTCTAGGCTCATGACTCATACTCAGCAGGTTGAGGGTGATAAGCTTAGGGAACAGGCCAAGGAGAATAAGAATACTAGGACCGACAACTATGACTATTCTCAATAGAAATAGCGTGGTGGAAATCACTGGCAGTTTCAGCATAAGTCTTCAACTCCAGCGCCTTCATCAGCTAGTTTTCCATCCTCCAAGTTTTGAAATTATCAAAAAGGTAAGGCATCAGGCTCCAAGTCTCAAGGTAGTATTTCAAGCACCAGAACCTATCCAACTTGTCCCGAGTGTGGTAAGAACCATCCGGGCGAGTGCCTTGCAGGAAAGGAAGGATGATTTGGGTGTGGTTAGTCTGGTCATAAGTTGAAAGATTGTCCTTCTAAACAGGGTCAAGGAGGTAACAATGTAGAGCTCAGTCCAAAACTTCAGCAGTACCAGCAGGTCGCCCGATTCAGTAGGGTAACTAATCTGGTACAGGTGGCAGTCAAAGCCAAAATAGGTTGTATGCTCTTCAGTCTCGCCAGGATCATGAAGACTCTCTCGATGTAGTCTTTGGTACGTTACGAGTCTTTGACTTAGATGTTTATGCTTTGTTAGACCCAGGGGCTACACTTTCCTTTGTAACTCCTTATATAGCAGTCAAATTCGATGTTAGTCCAGAAACTCTCTTAGAATCCTTCTCAGTCTCTACTCCAGTCGGTGACCCAGTTATAGGTAGACGGGTATACAAAAATTGTCCTGTCACAGTGTCCCAGAAAGTCACTTCAGCAGATCTTGTAGAGTTAGAAATGGTAGATTTCGATATCATTCTAGGGATGGATTGGTTACATTCCTGTTATGCCTCAGTCGATTGTAGAACTAGGATTGCTCATTTTCAGTTTCCAGACGAACCAATCTTAGAATGGATGGGTAATATCTTAGTGCCTATAGGTCGATTCATTTCTTACCTTAACGCCAGAAAGATGATTTCCAAGTGGTATCTCTATCATCTAGTTCAGGTTAAGGATTCAAGCTCTAAAACCCCAACTATTGAGTCATTTCCAGTAGTTAATAAGTTTCCAGAAGTGTTTCCAAAAGATTTTCCCAGAGTTCATCCCGAAAGGGAATTGACTTTGGAATTGATCTCCTTCCAGATACCCAGCCTATCTTTATTCCTCCCTATAAAATGGCTCCAGTTAAGCTTAAGGAATTGAATGAGCAATTGAAAGACCTTCTAGATAAAGGATTCATCAGACCCAGTATTTCCCCATGGGGTGCACCAGTGTTGTTCGTGAAGAAGAAAGATGGTTCTCTCAGAATATGCATTGACTATAGGCAGTTGAACAAGGTCACAATCAAGAATAAGTATCCCATCCCCAAAATTGATGACTTGTTTGACCAACTTCAGGGTGCTAGTCATTTCTCAAAGATAAACCTCAGATCCGGTTATCATCAGCTCAAAGTCAGAGATAGTGACATTCTGAAGACAACCTTCAAAACTCGGTATGGTCATTATGAATTCGTAGTTATGTCATTTAGACTAACCAATGCTCATGCAGCTTTCATGGATTTGATGAACAGGGTGTTAAAGCAGTACTTGGACTAGTTCGTTATCTTCTTTATTGATGATATCCTCATTTACTCTAGAAATGAGGAAGAACATGCGAGTCATTTGAGGGTTGTCTTGCAAACTCTCAAAGATCGCCAGTTATTCGCTAAGTTTAGCAAATGTGAGTTTTGGTTGCAATTCGTTGCTTTCCTTGGTCATATTGTGTCTGGAGAAGGAATTTGAGTGGATTCTCAGAAAATAAAAGCAGTGAAACAGTGGCCCAGACCTACCTCTCCTTCAGATATCATGAGTTTCTTGGGTTTGACTGGTTACTACAGAAGGTTCGTGAAAGGATTTTCATCCATAGGCTCTATAATGACTAAGTTGAAACAGAAAAAGGTCAAGTTTCAATGGTCAGATGATTGTGAGAAGAGCTTCGCAGAATTGAAAACTTAGTTGACTACAACTCATGTTTTGACTCTACCAGAGGGTTCAGACGGTTATGTTATCTATTGTGATGCATCCAGAGTCGGCCTAAGTTGTGTGTTGATGTAGCGAGGTAAGGTTATAGCTTATGCTTCCAGACAGCTTAAGGTGCATGAGAAGAACTATCCAACCCATGACCTCGAGCTTGCAACGGTGGTGTTTGCACTTAAGATTTGGAGGCATTACTTGTATGGTGTTCACATAGATGTGTTCACAGACCATAAGAGCCGTCAGTATGTGTTCACCCAGAAAGAGTTGAATCTTCGCTAGAGGAGATGGCTTGAGTTCCTCAAGGATTATGATATGAGTGTGCATTACCATCCTGATAAGGACAATGTAGTAGCAGATGCTCTTTGCAGACTATCTATGGGTAGCGTAGCACATGTTGAGGAAGAAAGAAAGGAACTAGCAAAAGATGTTCACAAACTTGCTCGCTTAGGAGTTTGTCTCATGAGCATATCAGATAGTGGTGTAACAGTTCAGAATGGGTCAGAATCTTCATTGGTAGTGGAGGTTAAGGAAAAGTAAGACAGTGATCCGTTATTGCTTCAACTTAAGGGCTAGTCCATCAGCATAGAGTTAAGGTTTTCTCCCAAGGGGGAGATGGTGTATATCGCTAT
Organism: Solanum paucissectum; assembly: GCA_029582445.1. Lineage (NCBI taxonomy): Eukaryota > Viridiplantae > Streptophyta > Magnoliopsida > Solanales > Solanaceae > Solanum > Solanum paucissectum. The sequence continues at coordinate 3,087 of JAJONZ010020600.1, forward strand.
CAGGGTCGATTATGTTTTCCTAAGGTGGGTAAGTTGAGACAACAGATTCTTGCAGAAGCCCATAACTCCAGATATTCTATTCATCCAGGTGCCACTGAGATGTACTGTGATCTGCAGGAAGTCTTTTGATGGAATAGTATGAAAAGGGATATAGCAAATTTTGTGGCTAAGTGCCCTAATTGCCAGCAAGTGAAAGTAGAACATTAAAAACTAGGAGGTATGACTCAAGAGATCGACATTCCTACTTGGAAGTGGAAAGTGATCAACATGGACTTCATCACAGGTTTACCTCGTACTCGCAGAAAGCTTGACTCCATTTGGGTGGTAGTTGATAGAGTTACTAAGTCTGCGCGCTTTTTGGCTGTGAAGACTACAGATTCGGCGGAAGACTACACCAAGCTTTACATTAATGAGATAGTCAGGTTGCATGGAGTACCTTTGTCTATCATCTCAGATAGAGGTCCTCAGTTTACCTCTAATTTCTGGAAGTCGTTTCAGAAGGGTCTTCGTACTCAGGTTAATCTTAGTACAACATTTCATCCACAAATGGATGGTCAGGCAGAGCGTACCATTCAGACCTTAGTGGACATGTAGAGAGCTTGTGTGATCAACTTCAAGGGTAGTTGGGATGATCACCTACCTCTCATAGAGTTCGCCTACAATAATAGTTACTATTCTAACATTTGGATGGCCCCTTATAAGGCATTGTATGGGCGTAGATGTAGATGTCCAATTGGTTGGTTTGAAGTAGGCGAAGCAGCCTTGATAGGGCCAGATTCAGTTCATGATGTTATGGAGAAAGTGCAACACATTAGAGATAGACTTAAGACAACCCAGAGTCGCCAGAAGTCCTATGCAGATGTAAGGAGAAGGGAATTAAAATTCCAAGTTGATGATTGGGTTTTCTTGAAAGTGTCGCCCATGAAAGGGGTGATGAGATTTGGCAAGAAAGGAAAGCTCAGTCCTAGGTATGTAGGCCTTTACAAGATCTTGAAAAGCGTTGGTAAAGTGGCTTATGAGTAAGAGTTACCAACAGAACTAGCGGCAGTGCATCCAGCATCTACAGTACCCTTAGAAAGTGTGGTTGTGAAGGATAGTCTCACTTATGAAGAGGTACCTGTTGAAATCCTTGATCGTCAGGTTCGAAGGTTGAGAAACAAAGAAGTTGCTTCAGTCAAGGTTTTGTGGAGAATTCAGTCCGTAGAGGGAGCTACTTGGGAAGCAGAAGCAGCCATGAAAGCCAAGTATCCTCACCTCTTTCCTTCCGATTCCATTCCAGCTTGAGGTAATAGTTCCTCTTCAATTTTTTCAGTCATTCATGCGCAGTTTCGGTCTTAGCATCATATTCCTTCAGTTTGTACTTGCATTTTCAGCGTATTTGCATGTTCTTGGAACTTAGTTCAGTCAGAAATCAGTTTTAGTAACTTTTGTGGTAGGGTTGCAGTTATTTACCTCCATTTCAGCTAGTTTGGTCTTCATTCGAGGACGAATATTCCAAAGGGAGAGATAATGTAACACCCCGTATCCGAAAATTAACCTCAAGGTAGATTTTTAAAAGTTACAGGTGCAACCCATGATTGCCACCCATGGATCGTAGGGTGACCCACGGCCCGTACTGGTGGTCTATGGTTCGCATCTGCAACCCCCTAGACTCAGCCCCAAAAATCATTATAAGTGTCGACCCACGGCCGGACACACGGACCGTAGGTCAGATCACGGACCATGGTCCACATCCGTGGATTAGACCCCCAAATGCCAGCCTCCAATCACGATTGATGGTTGACCAGCATGGACCGTCAGTCAATCGACAGCCCGTCGGTCCCGTCCGTCGGTGACCCCGACAGCAGTTACATCATAGGTCTTTTGGTCTTTTCCTTATGTGTTGGACCCCTAAACTACGTCATTTAAACCCTAAACTACATAGTTTTGGTCAGCTTTAGCCTAGAAACATAACTAGAACTTACCTAAATCAGATCATTCATCAAAACTTAGAAAAATTAGAGCGTAACAGAAGAAAGAGGTCAAGAACCCTAGTTCAAGAACGCATCAAGGTTCCATCAGTTCTAGCCCCGAAATCAAAAGATTTCTCCATGGAATTCGTCACCAGGTATGTGGGATTTCACTAGTGGGTTCCTTCCGCCCATTAGGTCCCTAGATTTCAGTCAGAATCTTGACTCCCTTGATATTATCTAGACTTAGGGTTTCTTGAATGTTAGAATTGTTGGGTTTTAGTTGTTAGAATGATCCAAATCGTATTATCATGAATTCAATATCATTATTGCCCAGGTTCATGCATAAACTCAGAACCCTAGCTATGTAGTTCTTTTAGGTCATGAATTACACATGCTAGGCCAGTTAATTCAGTTATATATAAACATGCCTCAATTTTCGAATGTTTTTTTTATCAGTATTAATGTTGCATTCTCAGTTTGCATGTCAGTATTTTGAGTTATCCAGTATTACAGCATTTCAGTCATAAGGTGATAATTACTTAATCATATGAGAAGCTTAATACCAAGTGGACTAGGGTCAGTCACCGTCAAGTCCCAGAACTACGTGTCCCGTAGGTTGTAAGTCCCCTCTATGGGCATCATTTTTAGTTATCACGCCAGCATGCCTCTATACCTCTGGCAGGGTATATTGGGTCCACTCGATGGGGTGTATACATCGGACTCCACATTTAGGTCATGTGGTTTTATGTCGATTATTAGTAGCTCCCTTACAATTCAGTCAGATTCTATTGTATTGACCATATTATCAGTATAGTTCAATATTCAGTCTCAGCATGTTATAAACTTGGTCATTGCATTCAGTTTAGCCATGTTCAGTAATTCCAGTATCATTATCATGTTCAGATTATATCATTACTTATATGTTTATTCAGTTATGTTATTATTCAACTTTACTATATCATGCATGCTTAGTACATTTCAAGTACTGACGCAACTAGGCGCTACATCTTCTCGTGTTGTAGGTTCAGGTCCTCAGCATTCAGACCACGCATAGATCGGTTCCCGATCTTCAGTTCAACAACATTAGTGGTGAGTATATGCTTCGAGGACTAGGGAATTATTATCCTTCTTGCTTTTAGTTTTAGTTTCAGTTTTTCTAGATCTAGTTGGGGCATGCCCCAACATTTCTAGTTAGTATAGGCTTTATTTCAGACATAGTTAGTTTCAGCTTTAGTGTTAGAGTTTGACTTTTCATTTGTATTCAAACTCTCAGTTTCTTATATTCAGATTTAGTATATGGGTATCCCCCATCATTTTTTATTCTTATATGATTTAGCTTTCGCACAGTGTTTATTTATTTAGTTTACTTAAGTATGCTTATGACATGCCAGTAGGGTTAGCTTGGGGTCACTCGTGATCCTAGGTCCCGTGTTCGCATCCTGGGGTAGCTTTGGGGCGTGACAAAATTGTCCAGCTTATGATCAAGTTAGATCTCAACAACTCTAGAGAGTCACATCACAATCTAACAACGCAAGAAAAGGTTGATATTGATTCTCCCACCAAGCCAGTTGATTCTCAAAGCGCAAAGTGATCTGCTTCAGTGGCCACTCTAACAGCTCAACAACTACAAGATATCATCGCAAACACAATTAAAGCTCAATAGCGTGGCCCGCCACAAAGTTCCTTAGGATATTCAAAGTCGTATTCTAAGCGAATAGAGGGTCTACTAATGCCAATTGGATATCAACCACCAAAATTGCAATAATATGATCGAAGGGGAAATCCAAGGCAATATATTTCCCATTTCATCGAGACTTGTAACAGTTTCGATACACATGGTGATCTTTTTGTCAAGCAGTTTGTTCGTTCTTTAAAAGAAAACGTCTGTGATTGGTATACGGGTTTGGACCCTGAATTAATTAATTATTGGGAGCAACTAGAAAATCAATTTCTCAATCATTTCTATAGTACCCGCCATACAGTGAGCATGATGGAATTGAAAAACACTAAACAAAGTAACGATGAATCCGTAGTGGACTACATCAATCGTTGGTGAATGCTGAGCTTAGATTGCAAGGACCAACTTTTTGAAATCTCTGCAGTTGAAATTTGTATACAAGGAATGCATTGGGGCCTTGTATATATTCTTCAAGGAATTAAGCCTCGGACTTTTGAAGAACTAGCTACACGCGCTCATGCCTTGGAGTTAAGCATTGCAAGTTATGGAAAGACATCACTTGTCTTTGATCCAAGAAAATATGATACAAATTTGAAGGAGTCATTAGAATACACAACTAATGAGTCCATGGCGGTAACCACGACTTCTACGAAGATCTCCCCGAGACAAAAGTTGAAAGAGATAGTGGCGCATCAACAAACACGAGAAGTGAAAAATCAATACCTTGAAGGAGTTACAAGCAAAAGAGTATCCCTTTCTGGACTCTAACGTTCCTACGATTCTTGATGAGCTGCTAACCAAGAAAGTCATTGCACTCCCAGAGTCAAAGAGACCCAAAGAATCCAATAAAGTCGATGATCCTATGTATTGCAAATTTCACTGCATCATTGGTCATCACACCACAAAATGCTTCATTCTGAAGGAAAAGATCATGACATTGGTACGAGAGGGAAATTTCATCATTGACGATGCTAAGACAGCTGAGATAAACCATGTTAGTGTCAAACTTGATCATAAAAAGGATTCAATTTCAGAAGTCCTACGTTATGTGGTATCGCCAAAAATTGAAGAAGGTGTCATCATACTACAGTTTGGGAGCTTTGAACAAGTTGAAGTTTCCGCCTTGAAGAAAACAATAAACACATCCAAGGTAGATGACTTCTCCAATAAAAAGAATGACGATACTTGGATTTTGGTCGCTCGTAAAAGGCAAAAACATCAAGAGACTTCTAAGCTCCGACTTTCAAAAGTCGACACAAAATCAAGTACAAATCAGCTTCAACAATGCGAAAGCATAAAATCCAACACCAAATCGAAGTACATTAATGCTTCATCACAAAAGGTTAGAAGAAAAGTTACATTGATGGAATTCTTCCCTGAAATGCTCCTTGACGTACGAGCCTAAACTACAAGTTGAAATGCTCCTTGACGTACGAGCTTAAACTACAAGTTGAAATTCTCCTTGGCGTACGAGCCTAAACTGCAAGTTGAAATGCTCCTCGACGTACGAGCCTAACCTACAAGTTACAACGCCCCTTAAGGTATGAGCATAAACTGCATATTACTCCTGGTCCGCAAGAATATAAATTGTGTACGGTCCAAAAAAAATTGAAATAAAATAAATAAAACTCATCATCTTGAACTAAGATATGACTTGATCCTCTTCACTGAGGTACGTAGGCGCTTGGAGTAATCACTCTAAGCTCAGTAACATCAGTAAAAAAATGGAGGTTTTGGTGGCATTGCGTGATCATCACACTAGCTCTTTGAAATTATGTAGCTAGCACGTAAGTTCAAATGCATCACAAATGAGCAAATGAGAAGATTCTTGGAGTCTACTTCGCAACGTAAGAATCGGCTCATGATTTAGACGCTTCTACGCTAAGTTATGAATTTTCTACCACGGCCGTTCAAAGCTGGAAAAAAAAAATCATCATAATTTGGAGTTGATCTGAGCATACTCCGAAGGACTATTTGTGAAAATTCATAAATAATTTGATCATGATTTTTACACATATTTGCAGCTCTTGGAGTCCACTTTGCAATGAAAAAAATGGCTCGTGATTTCAAAGATCCTACGTCAAGCTATGAATGTTCTATCATGGCTGCTCAAAGTTGTGAAATAGACCATCAGATTTTGAAATCAATCGGAGCAGAGTTCAAAGGCATATTTGTGAAAATCCATAAATATTATGATCATCATTTTTACACACATTGAAGTTCTTGAATCCCTCTCCGCAACAAAAGAAGAAGCTCGTGATTCAGGAACTCCTACTTTGAGTTATGATTTTTTTTGCCACAGACGCACAACATTGAAGAACTGAGCAAGGCAGAATTGTAAGCTGACTTTGAAGCAATGTCTGTAAAACTCCATAAATCTTTTGGCCGTGATTTTTACATATGTTGTAAATGTTTGAGCCGTATTTCCAACGAAAAAAGAAAACCATGATTTTAATACTCGTACTTTGAGTTATGAATTTTCTACCACAGACGTGTGAAGTAGAAGGGCCGAGAAAGACAGAATTGTGAGCTGACTTCGAAGCAACATCTGTACCAATCTACAAAGTCTTTGGCCTTGATTTTTACATATGTTGTATTTCTTTGAGTCGTCTTTCCCATGGAATATGAATCTCATGATTTCGGTACTCCTACTCCGACTTATCAGTTTTTACGATAAATGCGTTGTTATGAACCAGCCTCGGCCCAAGGTCAATAACTACACAGATGCCACACAACTAGTTATTGGGTCGAAAATAATCAACAAAATTGGAAGGCCTTCACCAAGGTTGATTTGGGACCCATGCCCAATTAACAACTAGGTAAAAAGGGTGACGATGAGAAAGAACGGGGAATGAAAATTGTTGAGAAAAATGTCTAGTCCTCTCATCCCCTTTCTTTGAGTTCTACTTCTCATCCCTTTCTTCTAAGTGTGTTCTTCAATTCCCTTTTAGTTCTTAAATTCCTTTGCAATTTCAATTACGAGTTAGTGAATAGATTTATCGATTGTTTGAATTTGAATTGTGTTGGTCTTGCTATTGGGTTTGTTACATTACACGAAACTAAAACTAGAATTCCAAATAGAAAAAGTTGGTTCAATTTCAATTAGAGATTTAGCAGGTTCCACAGTGGGAAGAATGTAGAGAACTGACCCAAATAACTGAAATGTGTCCATCATGAAAACGATCGTGAATATAGATGTTATCGATGAACTTGTAGGCATCCACCAAAGGTTACAATGAGCAGATTCACACCAGGATCATAGGGGAATGGATTTAAGGCACATTGATCACTGGTCGTGGAATCAAAATGACATACACATATTTTAATGATCTCCTTGAAATCATCCACAACCATGAAATAATAACAGTCTGCAGACCCATGAATTGTGGTAGGCATAATAGAACCGGGATCGAATGGAAATTCTAATTTGAATTGAGTTCGTGTTCATGATTGTAAAAGGTTCTAGCGACAAGGTGGAAATCTCTGAATTTATTCTGTCACCAAAGTTTTGGTACAAGATTTTAGAGCGGTTAGTGGGGAACCAATTGAGGGTTGCACAAAGGTAGAACAAATGGATGGATTTGAGTTCTCCAACTTATTTTGTGTGCAATATTTTCACGAAGGCTCTATACAGTGTTTCTCCAAACAATGAATATAACTCGAGCATAACTCTTCAACCTTATTCTTATCCCTCACTAGGTTTGGTTATTTCTCTCACCTTTGAAAATCATCCATTTGATCTTGGTATACATGATATTCCTCTATCTTATGGTGCCAACAAGAGTATGTTTCCAAATAGTTGTTCTGTTTCTTACTTTTTAGTAGTTACATTGTGGGGTGAACAAGTTTACTGTCTTGGGCAAAACCATGTAGGCACTGATGCATCAGACCATTTTAATAGTTCATTGGAGTTTCTCTTAGCATTCAATCATGTTAGTTTAGTGCAACATATATGGAAAAAGTTGTGGAAGGCGTTATTTGGACATATTGATCCAGATTATGCTTATATTTTTAAGCTTCAGAAAGCTAGGCAATGGAAGGGTCTTGAGCATAACCCTTCAGAGAATTTGATGTCACTATTTACCATCCCTTACAGAGGAGGCCATATTGATAGGCGTTACTATAGAGGACACGAGTATATCGGCAATGTCGAGAGCTCATATCAAAGTTGACATCTTGAACATGATTATCCGACTGGTACTAAAAGGTTCTTTTGGTGTCGCAATGTTTTTCAAGAGCAGGTCATGCAAATTGACTGCAAGCAACTGGAGAAATGTGCCATATTTTTTAGACCAAAGTTAATTGTTACTGGTGCAAGTACTTATTCTCGCCGATATGATTATGCACGTCTTCGCAAGGTATGTAACAAGCAAGAAGTTTTTCTCTTGGAGGACACGACACATTTCAGTGGCCTGGTTGTTTCTTGGGTCATGTATTCTTCTTTTGAGTATGCAAATGTTGTTAAAGGTGCTACACAATTTATGGGAGCTAGAGTTTACACTACAATTGTGTTTGTAAAGAGCTTGTTTGCACTTGAGGGTGTTGGTAATGAGGAGACCACCTTTTGTATTGTTTCCAGGTTGATGCATGGTTGTAGCAAGAACAGTACAAAAGCATATACTATTTTCTGCTAACATCACAAAGTTTCTCTTGGCTACAATTGGTGGAGAGCGCTATATTGTTCTTGACTCGAACCTTGAGGACAAGGTTGTTATTGAGGACGGGAGTATTGTTATGAACCAGCCTCGGCCCAAGGTCAATAACTACACAGATGCCACACAACTAGTTATTGGGCCGAAAAAAAGCAACAAAATTGGAAGGCCTTCACCAAGGTTGATTTGGGACCCATGCCCAATTAACAACTAGGTAAAAGGGGCGACGATGAGAAAGAACGGGGAATGAAAATTGTTGAAAAAAATGTCTAGTCCTCTCATCCCCTTTCTTTGAGTTCTACTTCTCATCCCTTTTTTCTAAGTGTGTTCTTCAATTCCCTGTTAGTTCTTAAATTCCTTTGTAATTTCAATTACGAGTTAGTGAATAGATTTATCGATTGTTTGAATTTGAATTGTGTTGGTCTTGCTATTGGGTTTGTTACACGCGCAAAGCTGCGAAACAGAAATATCAGATCTAGAAATCAACTTCAAAAATTAATTTTGATCAATTTGGAGGGAGTTTTGGTCTGAAATCTTGATATATTGCAGAAGGTTGAGTTCTATTTCTTAGGGATCAAGCGGATTGCAATTCTATTGCTCATACATCTGGGAACGGATAGGTGCCAAGTACTTATTCACCGAAGTCGGAAAGTACTTATCGTGATGTCAATCTCTCCAGCCATATGGAATGCGTTCACTCTTAGCCTCTTTATCACCAAGACTCAAGGATAAAAGATGCACCACGTGCTCGCTCGCCAAGAATGGAATGTTTACACTCAAAAGAATTTTTGTTCACCAGGCAGTAATGATGTCCACCAACTACTTGCTCGCTGAAGTTTAAAAACTACCTCTAGTGTTGCCAAAAAGGGGGTCTGACTGCTCGAAGCTCTTTTATTTCCAAGAAGTAAGGAAGTGATACATCAAATGGTTCAGCTCGATTTACATTAAGTTATATTTCTGCTGGATCAAGTGTCTTGCAATTTCATTGCTCCTACATTTGAAAATAAATATACATGCAAAGGTGTGCAAAGTTGGATTCACAAGTTGTGAGAAATAAGAGCTCCATGTACTTCTCAAGAAGGCATAAGAATGGTCCAAGATCTGCTACAAATTGAAAGGAAGATGTCAATCCACACTGAAGCTTGAAGCATAAGACTATCCGTAATCTAGTTCACTGTTATTTGAGGGCCTACACCAAGTGCTTTTTCGCCATGCTCACGTTGTGTGCTTTCTCGCTGGAAATGAAATGAAAGTACTCCAAATTTGTCTCTCGTGGAGCCGCAAAGGGGGTGAAAATGGAGGTGGCAAGTTGTCTCCACTAAGGTTTCAAGAAAGGTGAATGCCTCAAGTAATTTTTCCTGCCAATATTGCAAGGATGAGACGAGTGGTTCCACACCGATCACGTGAACAATTACTCGTGCATCTTCTAGGTATTTAGGCTCATTCGGAAACATAAAAAGAAAAAAATATTGGAGCCATCGGTGCCAACTGCACGAATTTTTCATTTTTTATTGGTTGATCTACTTTCGATAATACACGCATGACTTTTCAATTGCGGCCAAATTGGATCTTGAACGTCAATCTCCCATGTTTAAGAAACATGACAATGCATAAATAAAGATGCAGCCACAGCCATTACCTGCTAGAAAGAGAGAGAAAAGAAAATCTAAAAGGCACAAATCTGTGAGGAAAATGGCAAAATTTGAAAACCAATTTCAAAAAAACAATTCCCGATAATACGGAAGGTTTTTTATGTTGATTTTTGGATATTTCGTAGTACTAAAGGTTTAGTTTCTCCAGAATCAAGCTGCTCGCCATTTGAATGCTCCTACACCAAGAAAAAGGCATTTTAGCGAGATTGCGCATAACTGTGAAGAGAACTTCCAGATTTGGAGACTAACTTCAAAAATCAATTTCCGTCAATAAAAAAGGTTTTTGATGATTATTTTTGGATATGTCGTATTAATAAAAGTCTATTTTCTCTAGAATCAAGCCGCTCGTCGTTTGAATGCTCTTACACCGAGAAAGGGACATTTTGGCGAGATTGCTCATAACTGTAAGGAGAACTTCCAGATTTGATGACCAACTTCAAAAATCAATTTCCATCAATTCGAAAGGTTTTGATGTTTATTTTTGGATATGTCATAGTACTAAAAGTATAGTTTCTCTATAATCAAGTCTCTTGTCGTTTGAGTGCTCCTACACCGAGAAAAGAACGTTTTGGCGAGATTGCGCATAACTGTGAGATTTGGAAACCAACTTCAAAAATCAAGTCCCGTCAATACAAAAAGTTTTTGATGTTGATTTTTGGATATGTCGTAGTACTATAAGTCTAGTTTCTCCAGAATCAAGCCGCTCGTCGTTTGAATTCTTTTACACCAAGAAAATAAAATTTTGGCGGGACCGCACGAAATTGAGAAAAGAACACACCAAATTTGGAGTTCCACATTGATTTGGTTAAGAGAATTATTTTTTTCAATGATTCTCTGATCAATCCTTTGTACATGGGAGATTATTATATAGAAGTTCCTTTGAAAAGTTTTCATTTCTTGTACCAGAAAAGCTTTGATAAAATTGGAAGAAGGAAATCATATAAATTTTACCCATCTAAATGGAAGTTGCTAAAACTCAAAAGGAAAGCAATAAGTCTTAAGATTTCAAGAATGATTCTTACAAAATCAAGCAAAGGAAAGAAAATTTGGTGTGATTTTTAAATTACCAATTGTTTCCAAGTTGAAGGTTTGCAAAAAAAAAAATCAAGTTATGTTCTTTTATTTAAAATTCAACTTTGAGGACTTGTGTGACACTCTAAGTGTTGGTGTCCAAATTTGTATTCAAATCTATGGTGAAAGTTTTTTGAATTTAAAATTCATACAACTTTGTCACTTTGGTTTGCTTATCCCTCTCTCTCTCTCGAGTCCTTCATATCATCCCTCGAGTGGATTGAAATAACAAAAGTCCTTAAGAGCACATCAAAATGGGATTGCACATGACTGTACCATGCAACTTGTTTCATCGCAAGAAACAAAGTCAAGCAAATGTATTAAGAGTGATGTTGTTGGATTTGTAATACTTCAAGTCTCGCAATCAAGTGTCGCAAACCTACACTTCAACAAGGCTTGAAGTAGGGGCATCTGTAGACACACAAATTTTATTGGATTTAATTCATACAAAATTTAGATTAAATTCATGTTTATTTGGTTGAATGATTAATTTGGGCTTTACAAATAAATAAGTCCATTTTTATTAAATTCAAGTCCAAGGTCCATTTCACCTTGAAGCCCAAACCCATGCCACGTGTCACAATGACAAGGCATCCAAGACCAACAAGATGACGCCACGTGTCCAAATGAGGTGGTAGTCTCAGTCAAATGCAAGAACCAATCACAATCTGCCAAGTGTCAAAATGACATTATTTGGCCAATCACAAGCAACCTTGTCCATTCCCTACAACTATAAATATGGGATAGACATGACATTCAAAAAAGGGAGAAAACCCTTGAAGAAGCATTATGTAATTGGAGAAAGCTACAACATCAACTACATAGCTCTTCGAAGGAGTGATCAACGGAGTTTTTCCCGGAGATCAACTTGAAACAACGAAGTGCTTTCGGACGTTCTCGGAAATCAAATACATCTCAAGGAGATCTACATCATCCTACATTTGAGAAATACGCTACTGAAGGCCCTTGAATCACGGAGAAGTTTAGGAGAGAAGAATCAAGAGAACAACAGAATTGTACTCACAAGATTCATCAATAAAAATAACATTTTCTTTTATTTATTTTGCTTGCAGTTGATTTTCAGCGCTTACAAAAATTTGTTGCGAACAGAGAGTTAACTAAATTATTAAATATTTTTTTGTTACTTTTCAAATAATATTTGTGGCACATGTGATATTTTGTAAGTTAATCAATTTTTTAATATATTTGTTTAAATATTTTAAGTTGTTATATTGTGATTTACGTGGCACATATGAAATTTAAGAGTTAATCAATTTTTAAAAAATATTTTAAGTTGTTAATTATTGTGATTTATCGTATTCTTAGTTAACATAATTTTCAAATAATATATGTTACCTCTTCGGTCACAATTTATATGACACAAGTGAAATTTTGATATATTTCTTAAATAATTCAATTATTAATTATTGTGATTTATAGTACTATTTATTTATAATTTTTTAATACATAAATACTAAAAAGAAAATAAATGAAGAAATATTAAATAATGTAATTTATAGTATTGTTTTGTTCATTTTTAAATAAAATAAAAAATACTAGATATCAAATAATGGAAATTTGAGGAGAAGTGAAATCGGTTAATTGACTAACTAACCCTAATCACCTCAAACATTCACTCTTAAATAGAGGAAGTTGAGGAGAAGGTCTAACTGGTCAATTGACCGGCTGCCCTAAGCTCCTCAACATTCACTCTTATAATATAGAGTAAAATTTTAGTATGTTTTTTAATTATTTTAAGTTGTTAATTATTGTGACTTATAGTGCTTTTAAATAACATAATTTATAAATTATGTTATTTCCTCTGTCCCAATTTATATGGCATATGTGAAATTTGAGAATTAATTAAATTTTTAATATGTTTTTAAATATTTTAAGTTGTGATTTATAGTACTTTTAACGTAATTTTCAAATAATATATGCTACTCACTCTGTCCCAACTTACACGGTACATGTGAAGTTTTGAACTAAACCAAATTTTTAGTATGTTTTTAGAAATATTTTAAATTATTAATTATTGCAACTTATAGTACTCGTGATTAACGTAATTTTAAAATAATATATGTTATTTTTCCTGTCCCGATTTGTGTGACACATGTCAAATTTCATGAGTTCATCAAATTTTAAATATGTTTTTAAATACTTTAAGTTGTGATCTATAGTACTTTTAACTTAATATTCAGACAATATATGTTACCCCCTTAATATCAATTTATGTGGCACAAGTGTAGTTTAGAGAATTTATCACATTTTAATATGTTTTCAAATATTTTAAGTTGTTAATGTAATGTGGTTAAAATTTGAAAGTTAACCAAATTTATAATGTTTTAAGTTGATTTTTAATACTATTGTTTAAATACATAACATGTAAAAAGAAAAATATTAAAATAAAAATAAATTAAAACTAATAAAATACGAAATATAAATAGAGGAGGTTTAGGAGAAGGGCAAACCGATCAATTGACCGGTCTGGCCTAAGCTCCTCAACATTCACTCTTATAATATAAAAAAAAAAAAAAAAAAAGTTAAATTTTCAATTTGTTCGAATTTTTCAATTTGGGTGAACACTCTTAAATTTGACAATATTCTTAAATTATTCCTCTAGTGTCAATTGTTTATTTCCACTACACACCAATACACATTCCTGATCGCATCTCAGTCACGCCAAAAAGTCAAAAGTCAACACTTCTAATTCACCACCTCATTTTTCCTACGTGTCATATTCTAATTAGCCCATTCTTTCACACAGACCAATCATATAGTAACACGTGGACATATCAAATGTGATCCCATCAGCACAAAGATCTATTTTCCTGTAATAAAATATACTCTCCATCCTAAACTCAATTTATATTATATACTTTCCTTTTTATTTAGTAATTCTAAAACAAAGTGACCCATTCAAATTAATTGGATACATTTCGGAGCAAATTTTCTATCAAACATGTACGGTTAGACTCTTCAAAAACGAAATGTATCACTTATTGACTCTCATTTTATTGATTTTTAGTTGCATAACTATTTATCACTCATTTTATATCACAAACTGACACATTTTCTTATTCCTTCTGTTCCAATTAATGTAATACATTTTAAAAAATTGAGATTCAAACAAATTTATTTATTTTTGATAAATTTTCATATATATTTTTTTTAAAAATTAAATTGTCAATCATACCCAAAATCAAACTAATTAGTATAAATTGGGAGGAGGGCGTAATCAGTACAGGTACAACGACTTTAGCACAGTGTACATCTCTAATTGCGTGGAAATAGCAAATTTTGTCCTGGCAATATTTATTTTGAAGTATTCCTTTTAAGTATGTGTATACAACTGAAGACTTTGGTGCTTCAGTTTCAACTTGCTTCAGCAATGGCGATGAAGAAATGTCTAATTCTCTCCATTTTTCTACTCAATCTCATCTTCTTCAGAACTGCTTTGTCTTCTGTCGATGAAGAAGAAGAGGATCTCAGGTTCCTCGAAGAAGAGGATTCCGATGCTCATTCAGATTCCAATCCATATGGTGACCACCACGATTTCGAGAACTACGAAGATCTCGAAGGCGATTCTGCCGATCACGGAGAAGACTCGTACGAGCGACCGGTAGTGGATGAGAAGGATGTGGCTGTACTGAAGGAAGGGAATTTTAGTGAATTTATTGCGAAGAATAAGTATGTTATGGTTGAGTTTTACGCGCCGTGGTGTGGTCATTGTCAGGCACTTGCACCGGAGTATGCTGCCGCCGCGACTGAGCTGAAAGGAGAGAATGTGATGCTTGCTAAAGTTGATGCTACTGAGGAAGCTGAACTGGCTCAAAAGTATGATGTGCAAGGGTATCCCACTGTTTTCTTCCTCATTGATGGTGTTCACAAGACCTATAATGGTGAAAGGAATAAGTAAGTTGTATTTCTCACTTGGTTGACTTTGCGTGTTGGCATTTTTCATCTTGCTTCATGAGTTGCAATTTCCTCTTCTATATTTATTGATCTTGATCTTGCTAGTGGCTTGTGGTTTTTAGTTTTGAAAATGTTTCTAGCAGTGCAATATCTGGTGAGATTGGATCTTAAACTTTTATGATCCCTAGTTTCATCTGCAAATTCATCGGAATTATTGGTGATGTGCAATAATTTGAAACCTATTAATTTTCTGTATGGTCAAAATGTTGATAAATCTCGTAACACGTTTTTCTTATAATCTTGAAGAGAAATTTCTTGCCCTATATAATTTACTCATTTCCTCTCGGATTTAATGTACATGTGATTCGACTCGATGTAGCAGTTCCCTTACCATATTGTAGTTACTTTTAAGTTACCTGATTGTGTAAGTAATGTTTAAAACATATAAAAGTTGAACTCTTTCCTTCTATACCATGAGTATTCCTATATTCATATCCTTTTTACTTTATCATATTCCAAAGTAGATTTTCATTTTTTTCATTGCAGGGATGCTATTATTTCATGGATAAAAAAGAAGACCGGGCCTGTTCTATCCAATATAACGACTGTAGAGGAGGCAGAACAAATCTTGAAAGATGAGAAAAAAGTAGTGTTGGGTTATTTGAATGATTTGGTGGTAATTCCTCTATCCAGGCTAATAATGGTTTTCTTTTCGTTATTGGGCTGTCATTGGACTTGAATGCAATTCAGATTATGGTGATTAATTAGTATTACTTCCCTTCGCTCAAGCTAAAGTGGCTTTAGATTAGCCAACGGAACACTATGGTACTATTTGAATCATCAATTTCTTATAGATGTCAAGAGAAGTAGCTGTAGCTTGCTAGCTAATTCAGAATTGACTGAATTTCTCGACTTTAGGTTTTATTGGAGGAATTTTCTGAGGTCTCATCATATTCAACTGCTATATATTCTTACTACTCGATGTACCACCAGTTATATAGGTGGATATGACTTTCTTAAATTTGATTGGTTGGGGATTCAAAACCTGGCTAAAGGGACAAAAAGAAGATTCATTCCACAGAGTAAAAAGAATATATATGGAAGCCAAATTTAGTGATATTTGTCAGGTAATAAGGTGTTATACAAAGTTGGGATGGCAGTCACAATTTTATGGGTAATACTGTGATAATGGGAGTGAAGGATATGGTTACCACTTTCGTTATATAATCTGATGAGTTTTACCATAGCTAGAGGGAAAAATATAATTTATATTACGTAAGGATAAAAATGGAACGCCAGCAAAATCAAAAAGGATATATGGCTGTTGAGGTCTTGTTTTTCAGAATGTGTAGCATTATAATTTTGTTTAAAATCATTTTACATGTTCGCAGGGTGATACAAGTGAAGAGCTTGCTGCAGCTGCTGCACTAGAAGATGATGTCAACTTCTATCAGACTGCCAGTCCAGATGTGGCAAAACTCTTCCATATTGCTTCTCAAGCCAAACGTCCAGCTCTTGTCATAATTAAGAAGGAAGCCGAAAATATCAACCACTTTGGTTAGTTTGGTTAATGCAATTATATATGCATTAACCATTTCATTAGAGAAGTATTTACCATGTCATACTTTCTTGCAGGTGGTGAATTCACCAAGTCAGCAATAGCTGAGTTTGTTTTTGAGAACAAGCTTCCTCTTGTCACCAATTTTACTCGGGAAAGTGCCTCAGAGATATTTGAAAATCCCATTAAGAAGCAGGTGATCAATTGAGCTAACAATAGCATGCTGATCTTGGGTGATTTTTTCTTTCTTCTGTTTACATGTTCTCTTTCTTGTTCACAGTTGATACTTTTTGCCACTTCTAAAGATTCAGAAAAGTTCTTGCCAATATTTCAAGAAGCTGTGAAAGCTTTTAAAGGAAAGGTGATAATCTTATCTCTGCTTATAGATATACAGTAATATGGGTGTTAATAAATGCCTCATGCATACAAGGAAGGAGAAGAAGGGATTTTCCAGGGGGGACGGGGGTGTGTCTCACCTGTTTTGACTTCTGATACTTCTTTGGGAACATGCTTAGAAGAAAGAAAAGGTTTTATTTAGTGAAGCCAGTTTCGTTATGAATTATAGGTTTTTCTGCCTGTATAGTGTGCTTTTGCCAATTCTCTGACTCGAAATCATTTGTTTTTTTTAAACCTTTCCTTGTAGCTTATCTGTGTGTTTGTTGAAATCGACAACGAAGATGTTGGAAAACCAGTTTCAGAGTACTTTGGTGTTAGCGGAGATGCCCCAAGAGTAAGAAATTTGTTGTATACTGATCCTTGCATATATTCTGTTTTTGAACTTCCATGAACTTCCTATAATCTAACTTGAGATTTGGTGCAGGTTCTCGCATATACCGGAAATGAGGATGGGAGGAAGTTTTTACTGGAAGGTGAAATAACCTTGGATGGTGTCAAGGTTTGTTGACTGCTAACTTTAGAATCAAATGTTTGAAAAAACCATATGTAACGAGGATGTACTTCCCCTAGTGTTAAATTACATGGTGTCTATGAATTCTTTTGTACCTAAGGTTTTCTTTTAAAATTAAACCTTAAATATTGACTTATCAAAAGAATAGAAAAATCATTAAATGGTGGGGGTTTGGAGGGGAGTAACTAGATGGTATAAATCGGAAGATTGGAATTTGGAGCAATAGGTTTTTCCTTCTAAAAGTTACATAGAGTAAAACGATTCATCAAATTGAAAGTTTGATATTGTGATGTTAGCCTGGATGAGTTAGCTAATTTCCTTGAAAGAACTTGTTTTTAGCCAATGAGATCTTAGTTGGTGAATGGTAAATCTTGGCATTACTTGGTGGGGCACAACGGAATTCAGTTTTGGAGTTTTGGGTTTAGCGAATGAAATCTTGCCCATTTTGAAAAGTCCGAGATTAGGACGTTGATTCATAGTCTTACAGCGGTAATTAGGATTCTCATTCACATTATATCAGCACAGGTTCTCTCCCCTAATGTTTACCTTTCTGTCTTAACATGTATATGTACTTGTTTCCATTTGTTTTGCAGTCATTCGGGGAGAAATTTTTGGAAGACAATTTAAAGCCTTTCTACAAATCTGATCCAATTCCTGAGACTGTAAGTGTTTTGGGTCGTTCCGTTATTTGCCAATGTTATTTAAATATTAAACTGCACATGCTCCAACAGCCAACATTAAGCTTCAGATTATGTTTTGTTTTCTTATACCCTTTGATCATATGCAGAATGATGGGGATGTCAAAATTGTGGTTGGCAATAACTTTGACGAAATTGTTTTGGATGAATCAAAAGATGTTCTTCTTGAGGTACTAGTTATCTTGTTCTAAATGAATGCATGTCTTAATCAGTGATGCGAATAATTGGATGAACACCATCCAAATTTTTAGAGGTTGTTCTGGATGTCTAATTGATGATTTTGATTTGTGATTCAAAACAGTTATATGCTCCTTGGTGTGGGCATTGTCAATCACTAGAACCCATATACAACAAGCTTGGCAAGCATTTAAGAGGCGTTGACTCCCTTGTTATTGCCAAGATGGATGGTACAACAAACGAGCACCCCAGAGCAAAGGTACTTTTCGCAACTTGATCTTTTGACTATGCTTGTGTATTCTTGTGTCTAGCAAGGGATGTGTCAGATTCTATATCCTAGTTTCTTTGTTAATTAGATGTGTTTGTGGGATACCTGTAAGTTATACTGCATTCTTTTGTGTGTATACCACCATTTATTTATATCTATAAGAAAGGAAATGTCTAAGAAAGCTAAGGATTTGTTGAAGGCCCAAGTAAATAAAAGAATTGTGCAAAACTGCTTAAACTTTTAATATAGATGGTCACATTAATAAAACATGGTATCAAAGCATATAGAGGCCATGCAAGTACTTCATTAGATATATCTGTAACTGCAAGCTCTAAATAGTCTAGTTATGTTATGCTAGATGGCAGATACAAAGTCTGGCTCAGTCACTACCATCTACACTTAGTGCACTAGATGTTATACTCTTGTTTGTTAAACAATTAATTAGCTAAGGGAAAATCTTCTTGTGTGACAAACAGACTATAAACTCTCTTCTGCTAACTTCTGTGTCTAATTTAAGTTACTGTGCTTGTGCATTGTACTAGAATTGTGTGGTTGTTTCATAGTTAATTGTGCTTCCAACGTCCAAAAACAGTGAGTAGGAGGAGAGTGTTGCCTTCATTTTTTATTTCTCATGAAAGCTCAGGCTTTTAAAAGATTGTATTATGTGAACATACACATTAGAGTTTCTAGAATGTCGTTACCTACATATATGTTGAAGCAGAACTTGAATGAGGAAAACAGACTCATTTTCAGTGTGCTGTTTTGCCTCAGGTAGGGAAGCATAGGTGGGAAAAAGAGCTAATTGTTTTATTATTTTTATTTTTCGGAAGGGGGGTAATTGTTCTTTGTTCAAACATTGGGTTAACGATTCATTAATTAATTGCAGTCTGACGGATTCCCAACACTTCTGTTCTTCCCAGCTGGCAACAAGAGCTTTGAACCTGTGAGTGCAACATAAATTCTTTACCAAAATTATATTGCTATTCTTTGTTCCGTTTTGCTTCTCAGAAATGATAGCTGATGCATCTTTAAATGATCATGCCGTTCTACAGATTACTGTTGACACAGATCGTACAGTGGTTGCCTTTTACAAATTCCTGAAAAAGCATGCATCTACCCCGTTCAAGATTCAAAAGCCAGTCTCAACACAGAAAACTACAGAGTCTGATGTCAGTTCAAGCCACGAGAGCACCACTAATGACGCTAAGGATGAACTGTGAGATATGTAGGTTCTAGCATATTAGTCAAGTTTGGCTTTAGAAAGAATTCAAAGCATATGATTAAGAATGGAAGTGGAATGTGATCACAACATCAGCATTGAAAATTTAGGTAGAGAATAGAAAGTAGAAAGACACACCAAAAGGCTCTCTTTTGATGGTTTAATATTTTTACTTCTTTTTCTTTTTTGGTTGGCTGAAAATAATGTGTCGTTGCAATTTGCAAATTGACATGCCTTTGTTCTTTTCTCCTTTACTTTGTTGTGGTATTTATGGAAGCAAGTTTTGCACTAGTTTGGATTGCATATTGCAGATTTAGATGATAGTTTTGGTACACTTGTTATTTATATTATACTACTAAACTTGTTTGCACTTTGCATGGTCATGAAAAACAATACTCTCTCTGTCCCAATTTATGTGATTTATTTTTCTTTTTAGTCAGTCCCAAAAAGAATGATACATTTTTATATTAAGTAGCAATTTAACTATAAAATGTATATTTTACCCTTAATGAAATGATTTACAGTCATACAAATTTTTATCATTCATTTTGGACCACAAGTTTTAAAAGTCTTCCTTTCTTTCTTAAATTCCGTGCTGAGTCAAACTACCTCACATAAAATGGAACGGAGGGAGTTGTAAATTCGTCTAAAATCTCTCTTATCACACCACCGATTCATCTCCTAAGATCTTTCAACTCCCCTTATCACTCAACCACATTAAAATTTGAATTTTGAAAATTTCATCCATCCCTCCAAATGGTGCAAAATCAATTCCAGGTAACCTCCATTCATTTACTCTTTTGTATAGTTTCCATTAAATTTTTTATTTGTATTTTTTGTTTCGATTTTTCACATTGTTACTTATCTATTCTGTCATAATCTTGAATACTTCCGTAAAATCACTATACACATTCAAACCATGGATGAACAATCTCCATCAAAGAGGATAACTAGAGGTATACATTTGCATGCAACAAAATCTGATGTTTACAAGCAAATTGTAAATATAAATGACAAATTTTGAATTTTATTTATATCATTTTGCATATGTTTACAAGCAAATTGTATATATAAATGATGTTTGTATAAATGATTTGTATATTCTATTTTTATTTGAATTAAATCAAATTGTATATGTTGCTGAATAAATTGTATATTAAATAATTTGTTTATTAAAATTCATCATAATTTGTATACATAAATGACATTTGTATAAAATGTGTTGTATATAGTAATACATTTGATTTGTCTATCCTAATTGTATTTGTATTTGAATTAAATCAAAGTGCATATATTACTGAATAAATTGTATATTAAATAAATTATATATCAAAATTCATAGTGACCACTTTCATATCATATTCAAGAAGTAATTAGTATTCAAAAAATATCAATTATAGAAATATGTATCAGAAAAAAATAATTTAGTAATTCATAAAAGTAAAAAACAACAAATAACACCTGGATTCACCAAAAAAAAATGAAATACAAATGTTTAAAATTAATTCAGAAATAAAGATGGAGAAGTCATATTTGGTAAGGATTCTAATTAGATATAATTATCATTATTTAAGAAATATTTCCTTTCTTATAACCGAAATTGTGATCAATTAATTAAACCAACTTAATAATCAATTTGTATAATTAATTAATAATAACTGAAATATACAAAAGAGATTCAGTTTAGCCATTAAAATTATAGTTATGATAAATATGCATACTCTAGCTAAAGAGATCTATTATGTTTTACATCATAGCTATTTATGAAATTTAAGGGTAAAAAACATAAGTGTACTAAATAAGAACCTAAATAACCTGTATATAACAACGTATAATTTTTAAGAATCCCATAGTGTAAGAGTGAAATTACCTTCTATCCCTACTTTTTTTCTAATTACATAAACCTCATATTTTTTAGACATTCCGGATACATAACTAAGGATTTGGATACATTCTTGTTGATACATTATGTATCCATCTGTGACACTTATTAAGGGAAAATAAAAATGAAAATCAAATAATATCCATCTGTTGCGCTAATTAAGGAAAAAAAAACTAAAAATCAAATTAAGATCCTACAAATTGTGTTATTCCATTCCAGATTACTGTCAACGATTCAGTCATAGCGTAAAGTAACCAAAAAAATTCAAAATTCAAATTTCTTCTCCCTTTTCATTGAACAATCTTTCAAAGAAATTGACAGAGTGCAGAACAATGATTCTGACCGACCTTTGCCTGAGAGTGCAAAAGGTGGTAGTAAGGGTCTTTCTGACTCCACCCCAGAAATCTCTACTTGTGAAATTGATATTTCGTTTGCTAGGTAACTTGGTTCAAATTTTCTTTGCCACATAAGTTTATTTTGGAGCAACTGAATACATCAGTTAATTCAAAAGTTTTTTGATTGAGTGGATACTAAGTGCTAATCATTGTGAGAGTTGTATCTCTTTGTGGTTCCTTCATACTCCATTGAAAAATTTGCAGTTGCGACTTTTCAATGTTATATGCATCTTTTCAATGAAGAATGCGTAACAATTTTGTTTTAAGAAATAAGTAAATAACAGGTTAGTGACTATTATATTCAGATCTCAACAACATGTATTAATCGATTCTTCTCTCTTAAGGAACTTCTTACTATCTATTGTCATATTTATTGTATCAGTTTGTTGATGTGTATCTGATACATGTAGTAAAGTGAGTATAAGAAGATGTATTAGATACTTATTGTATTAATTCTATATTAAAATTAGTGATTAATGTATCTTGTTCTTTTTTGCGGCTCGCTGTACTATATTTTTTAATTGATACATGAGACATTACCTGCTTTGTAGTGAATTATCATGTAATGTATCGCTAACTTTTAAATGTTTGCAGGTTGTTACATCTTCCAAATTTATTTTTTCAGTGTATGAAGGTAGACGAATATACATTGTTTACCTTGAGCGAAAAATAGGTAATTGTGCGAGATTTCAACTTGACGAGATATCTTGTGCATACACAATTGTTGTTTTAAAGAGAAAGATCAGATTGTTGATGTTTATCTGATGCATATAGTAAAGTGTATACTAGAAGATGTATCAGATACTTATCGTATTAATTCTATATTAAAATTAGTGATTAATGTATCTTGTTCTTTTTTTGCGGCTCACTATACTATATTTTTGAATGATACATGAGACATTAGCTGCTTTGTAGTGAATTATCATGTAATGTATCACTAACTCTTAAATGTTTGCAGGTTGTTGTATCTTCTGAATTTATTTTTTCAGTGTATGAAGGTAGACGAATACACATTATTTGCCTTGAGCGAGAAATATGTAATTGTGGGAGATTTCAACTTGACGAGATACCTTGTGCGTACACAATTGCTATTTTAAAGAGCAAGAATGTTACAGATCTATATCCCTACTACTCTGATTACTACAAACCAGATGCATTAGCAAACACATATGAAGTTCCAATTGTTCCAATGTTGAATAAGAAAGATTGGTTAGTTCCCGAATTTGTTTTGGAATAAATTGTGTTGCCACCTTGATACAAAAGGATGCCTGGATGATTAAGGAATCAAAGAAAAAAAATCAGATGAAAAGCTAACAATACACACAAAGTGTTGTGGACATTGTGGACAAGAAGGTCACAATAGACAAACTTTACTTTCTTTCTCAAAGATGGTTGAAACAATTTTTTTAAGAATGCATTGATGTTCCAGTTTGATAATTTTCAATTTATAGGTTTTTCATTGATACAATAATCTACCCTACAACATACTATTAGCTTATGAACTTTTGATACAATAAATTGAAATGTTACTATTCAAAATAAAATTTTGTTCAACTTTGTGTACATTTCTGATTGATAATAATTTGTTCACATTGTTAAAATATAATTTTTTGTGAATCTGATACAACATATTATGTTTTAGATACACTATTTATATAATGTATGATTTTGTTATTGATAATAATGTATCTGAAACAACATGATTGTGAAAAGTTGTGTTTACTGTAATGAAGTGCAGTTATGAATATATCACAGTAAAAGAAAAGCAATGTTATGTATCTGATTCATTATGTTATGAATTTGATACATGTTTTTAAGAATCTCGAAGCAAATTACATCTTGTCCTTACCTTTTTTCAATTTACAAAAATTCTTTCAAATTTGTGTCATCCGAATACATCACATTCATTCAGATACATAACAATTGATACATTAGATAACTTGACATTTTAGATTAAAAAGGAAATTAAACGTAAAATTAAATGTCAGTTCCCCAAATCACGCAAATCAATTTGATGTCAATCTCTCCCAAATCATAACAACTTCAAACAATTCAAATTTCAAATTTTCTTCTCCCAAATCTCTCTCAAATCGTAACAGATTCAGAAAAGTCAAAAACAATAGCTATGTATTGAATACATTTAGTATAAATTAAAATTTACGTATCATGTCTAAAAAGTTAGTGCATGATGCATTACTATTATCTTATTTTGTTTGAGAATATTGTGTTTTATAAAAGACACATTATACATGTAAGAGAAAATGGTCAAAGCCCACTTAAACTATGACCGAATTCTCAACTACACACTTATTCTTCACGGGAGTCCTATCACCTCCCTATACTTTTTAAAATTGAAATGTTTACCCCCTTAAAAAGTCACAACCACATTTATATTGGCAGGTGATGTGCACGTGTTTGACAGCTGGAAATTTTATTTAAAACTTTTTTTTCTCTTTTTAATTTATTATTCTAAAAACTATGTTGAGGTCAAAAGGTTGAAATTTGTAGATTTGTGTCTTGGATCTTCATATATTGAAACTTTTTTATTATAATGTTGATTGCTAATTGTTTGAAGCTGAAAACACTGGGTTAATTCAATTTATATATAACTGCGATTTTTTGGATTTGAAGAATGTCGGAACTCCATAAAAATCGACGAGCATTCATATGAATTTAGTGAATCTATATTCTTTAATTAGGAGAAACTGAGTTCGTTGATGGTTTGAAGAATTTCGTATGGCTGAAAAGCAAAGCTAAAGGTTGAAACTTTGAAGCACAACTTGAAACCACCATTAAAGTTAGTTTATAAGCTTGAGTTCTAATTTTGACTTACCACAGACGAGCTCAGTTTTGAATGGGTAATAAATCAAACGAATCGAAATGTTAAGATAAGCTTATATCTAAAATTTGAGGCAATTTGGAGAAGATTTAGGGTGATTTTGCTTCAAATTTTTGTAGCAATCATATTAAGAAGATGAAGAACATGAACTGCATTTTTTCAAATTTACAAGAAAATTACAAGTTGCTAAATCAGTTGAGGAGTATTATTTGAAGCTGAAATAAAATTTATCCATTGAATTGATTGTTCGAAACTTAAAGAAAAATCTTTAAACCGCCATCAATTGAAACTAGCTTCTAACCATAGAAAATTCAAATCCCAAAAATCGCAAGCGCATACAAAAAAATTCGTGGGTCTTTTGGGTATTGAATATAGAATCAAAAAATTTCCTTGTATTGAAAGCTTAATCAAAGAAAATCAGTTGAGTGTCACTGTATTAAGCTTAAATTTGTTTACTTTGAAAGATTTTGGATCTGTAGTTTTTGATTGCGGAGAAAAGGGATGAAATTATTATCTACGATTTGTGGTATATTGATTAATATAATAATGACAGTGGTTTCAACATGGTGAGAGGTGATATAATTTTGTAGCTGCCATTGATGTTCTACTAAGTTGCTATGGAGAAGAAACCAAATTAGAAGTAGAAACAAATAAGAAAAAAAAATTGAAATGCATAAATTAATGAAAAAACATTAAAAGTAAAATTTTAATTTTTTTTTTTATCTTCACTCTCTCAAGGAGAGTGCAATACACTCACTTTGTCATGTAGGCATTTAGGGTGGTAATAATTTTAGTTTTAAACAGTTTAGCGGGGAGATAGGACTCCCGTGAACAATAAGTGTGTAGTTGAGAATCTGGTCATAACTTAAGGGGGCATTTGACCATTTTCTCTACAAATAATTATTCTCAATAACATTTTTCGTGTGATACATAACATAGTGATGAGTTGATACAAACGAATATTGTTATAAGAATATTAGTGTTTATGTATCAACAATGATATTTGATAATGTATACATTTACATGACCTTCTAGTTGAATAGTTTGAGTGTATGTATTTGATAGTAAAAGATAATAAAATTTGTAATAATTATGTACCAAGTATATAACTATGAACAAGATATATCTACTTTGCATTTCAATAAATTAAGATTATGTATCAAAACTAATATTTAAACAGGTGCATGATGAAATTGCAATGCATTATAATGTTAAAACAAAGACATCATACATTAATTTAAGAAACAAAAACAACTAGATACATTAAAAATCTGAACCCATATGTATCAAAAAAATATGAACAATAAAATTTAAAAAAAAATCAACAATCTGATCTGCTGAAAACAAAAAAGATGATAAAGAAATCATTCTACACCTTCTCATTTGCTTTGTATCAACTCCCACAATTTTTTTCCACTTTCAACAATAGCGTCACCCATATATCTCGACCTAAAGTCCTTACCAGAGCCACCAACAACTCCACCTTCTCCCCCTTATTAGGCGTTTTTCCACATTCGATTTTGAAGTCATAGATGGATCCTTCCTCGACTAATTGGGTAATCAATATTAGGTAAGGTTAAATGGGTACTCTCAATACTAAAAGAAGGAGCATCATCACTTATGTATCAAGAGATAAAAAATTAGAAGAAAAAATAATGAACGGTAATACGAAGAAGCAGAAACACTATTTTTGAAACTACCTTATCACCAAAAATCCTAAAAGAGAATGAAAATTCGAAACTAAAAAAAGACACATAAATGATATATATGCATTGTTTGCATATTGCTTAATACTAGATCTCATGATACATTTTTTAGTAAGAATCATGAGAAACTATTCATTAGTAAGAAAGAACACGTTAAAGAATAAAACTTTGTTATTGAGCGCTTGATGCGGCAGAGAAGAGAAAAGTACATATTGAGTAGTTTGAATTTGATTGAGTGAAGAGAGAAATATTTTTAAAATCAAATTGATATGAAAATTATGACTGATAAGTATGTGGAGTGAAATTAGGGAGAGATTAAAGGAGTTAAAAAAGGAGTGGGTAAACTTGATTTTGGGTGGAGATAATTATGTATCCAAAAAAATTGGAGAATTGGGGAGAAATAAGGGATTTATGTAATATTTTAAAAAAGTGGGAAATAATGAAAAATAAGAAAAGAAAAGGTGTGTGTATATATGTAATTTATCCTATAACAATAGTGTTGTGTCAGGCCCAAATAATTTTTTGTGTTCAGACTGAAAGCCCACTTTACATCTGTGGCCCAATTCTTTATTGAGGGGTTTGTTCTTTTGATTTGAGTATTATGGGTGAGGTACAACTTGTATTAGTTGTGTGAGGTACAACTTGTATTAATTTTGGCCAAAAACATTCTTAAACGATATTACCAACTTAAATTACATCCTTAAATTATTCTTCTCAGCAGAAAACATCCCTCAATTATTTAAAATTAAACAAATTTCATTCTTTTGTTAAAATTTGTCAAAAATTAACAATTTTTTCATAATAACATGTACCTTTCATACTACTCTCAACAAAACTCTCTAAATCACTCCAATAAACCAATTCTCTTCATTCAAAATACATCTAAAATATTATCATGATTTTTTTAGCAACAACGTTTGGCATTATGTCTTCCTTTTGATTAGCAATTTTGTTTTCATTTATTTTTATTTGATTTATCAAAGAATTAGCAGTTGATATGTTTTCTTCTCATTGTATCAGCAAGAAGTGGTGTCGATCGGATATTGTTTACTTTCTATATCGGAGAATGAAACTCGAGCGTTAGAGATCAAAATTAGTTGAATCTTGATCACCTCAACTATCAATTTATCCCGCTGTTTATTTAACGATATTTTGACTTTGCATAAGGTGAAGATGGTGTTAAATTAAGCTCTAACTCTATTCAGTTGGTAAAGGAGAAGAGTAGATCATGTTTCCTCGTAGGCTTACACCGCCCTAATATTATTTTTTTAACACAAACAAATGAAACAATGGTTTCAATGAATTTTAATTTCTTTTTTTTGGAGCTTTTTCCAACCGGTAATGAAATTATAGGGGAAAAAAATTAATGAGACTATAGTATGAATTGCATATATTTTTGGTGGTATTCACTAATTTTTTTTGACAAATTTTAATAGAAGGATGGAACTTGTTAAGTTTTAAATACTTGGAAGATGTTTTTTTGTTAAGAAAGATAATTTAAGGATGTAATTTAAATTTGGAGTATAGTTTAAGGATGTTTTTAGCCAAAAACTCGTATTTTTTCTTGCAATTATATTCTGATCTATGGAATCCATACTTTATTTTTGTTTCTTTGCCTTTTGTTGTCTTTCATGCTCTTCTCTTTCTTCTTTTTTTTCTCCTCGATTTTTCTTTTTTTTTTAAAAAAAAATGTTTGGAAACCAATTCAATTACTCCTTCAATTTTATAATATAAATTAAATTTATAATTTATTTTTTATGATTAAATAATTACATAAAATATTAATAGTCAAATTTAAATACGAATTTAATTCGTATTTGTATCGTAGGATTAAATCATTTTTTATTTATCGTATTTTAAAATATTCATCTTCCTAATTCACTTCTTTTTACTTCTACTTTTATGATCCATTTAAACATAAAAATTATTTATTTATTACTTTATTTTAAAATTGATGTTTATTGAATTACAACTATTTTTTCAATTTGAAGGTATATTTCAATTTTGAAGAGCATGTTATGATATGTTTTTTAACTCACTTTTTACTTTTGAAATTGTATTAAAGTACATTCAAAATGAATATCATTTCAAATATTTTTTTGCAAAAAACATTTCTATATATATAAATTTAATGATATTTGTATGTAGAGATTCATTTTACTAAATTAGTCTTAGTAATTATATTTTAAATTTATTAATATTGTAGTTATTTAAAGCTTAAAATAATATTTCAAAAGACAGTGAGCCTATTCTTAAATTTTAAAGTTTACAATAAAATCAAGAAGAAGAGAGAAAATATTGTAAGTAAGATAAATACAGGGCCGACTCAATAAAAATGGGAGCCTAAACCAAACTTTAGGGAGGAGGCCTGATATTTAATTATTTAGTTCAGATTTTATACCAATAAGAAGAATCAAATAATCTTATATAAAAATGTGTATATCTTGTTAATTAACAAAAATTATTTATTTAGAGCATATACTTATTTGTAATACATGAAGCTTATATATGTAGTTTTAAAATAAGTAGGTTCTTAGAAATATTAATTGAACTTTTTGCTCTTCATTAAAAAAATTCACAAATGATAAAAATGGATATTTACTATTATCCTCAATTAATTATCATTTAATTACTATTCTAATATTTATAACTTTGAAACCAACTAAAACTTTGATAATTAATTCTTCCTTAATTTGAAGTATGTATGAATTCCTAATATTTTAGGATGTTAAAATTTATTAAAAATTTACCTTATATAAATAAATAAAAATTAGCTTATAATATTATTCTTTTCATTTTCATTGTAAGTAAACATTCCAATAGGAATGTGAAAGGTGGCATTCATATTATTGTCAAACTATGATAATGAATTCTCTTTAAAAAATAGTTCTATGAGGATCAATTATGTTTATCGAATTTTATGACTTTTAAAAGATTAAATTATTTCATTAAAAATTATTTTATTTAAACTCAATTTAATTTAGTTATAGCTTTAAACAAATACTAGATTAGATGCATCAAAACATAATATTTGGATCAATGTAAAATTGTTATTTATCATTTAAAAAAATATTATATCTATTTTGATGTTTATTACTATTTTATGTATTTTTTTCGTATAGAATTTATAATTTACTCTCTCTCTGTTCCTTTTTAGTTGAAGAAAACAAAAACAATAATTAAGATGTGATTGAAGAATATATTTTTTATTAATATTTTAATCTTTATCTCTTGATGTGTCTTTAATTCTAAAAAAAATTAATGTTAAAGAGAAAAGTTGGAAAAAATAATAATTAACAGTCTCTTAATTTTTTAAATTGAAAAATATTTTAAAATAACTATTTTTAGCATATATGACAACTAAAAAGGATTAAGGATATTAAAAGAGTAAAAGTTACCCGTATCTGGTGTATACACCAACCCAATACATGCATATCATGTGTTTGAATTTATGGTTCATTTTACTTAACCTTAATTAATTAACATGTGTTTATTTCTTTAAGTCACATAACCATGGAAATTACATTAGTTTGATGTATACAACATATGTGGGTAAATTTTTACAACATTAATATATTCAGCATATCGATGTTAAAATTAATTTCTATAAAAAAAATATGTGCCTTCAAAGCATATATATTAATCTTTAATTTATAATTAAATAATTAAAATGTTTATCCTCATTTATACACACCATAATTAACTTAAAAAATGTTTATCCTCATTTATAAACTTGAATAAATTACTCCCACAATCCATTTTTATTTGTCCTCTATATTATTTTGGAATGTCCAACAATACTTGTTTAGTTTATAAAATCAATGAATAATTAACATGTTGTGTCTATTTTATCCTTGCTATTAAATACTATTTATTTTACAATGTTTAGATGACTTATATTTAATAATGGTGGTTTGGTAAAATTACCCCGATCATTTACTACTTTTTAATCTTTGTGCCAAGTAGGGGTATGCAAAAACCGAACCGAAAAAAATGCTATTGATTTATTACTATTGGGTTTATTGGGTTAATAATTTTTAAAGGGCAAACTACATAAATCTCACTAGTTTAGGTCCTAATTACTAAGATTCCCAATAGTTTTAAATATTACTTCCTCTATCATATTTCGTGTTTAGGATACATGAGTCTGAATCCGCAAGATACATGTATCTAATGAATTTTAAAATTAAAATACATATTTTATTTATTTAAATTAATAGGTTGTAACGGATTTCCTTAATTACAAGAATTATTAAGGATTTTCAAAACGGAAAAGGGTCAAATATACCCTTGTACTATTGCAAATAGTTTACATATACCCCTCATTATACTTTCGGTCCAAATATACCCTTATCGTTATATTTTGGGCCAAATATACCCCTCATCCGTTAAATATTTGAATCTCAATCTTAAAATAGACAAGTGGAGGGTTGGGATTAATTTGAAGTACCCATATCCTTTTGTCCAAACCAACACCCAAAATAACCCACTTAAACACTTTTTTGCCCAAACCCATTTATAAGCAAACAAAAGCACAACCAATTGTTTGTCAAAAACATTACTAATTGATTAGCTTCACGTAGTACATGAATTTGGTTTTTATAATTATTGTTTTAATTTTTTTTGCCAATCAAAAATACAAAACGTTGAAAAAATTCCAAACTTTTTAAAAATAGTTCACGGTATGTTGTTCCTATTGAGTTCATTGTCTCGATTTAATTCTGAAATTTTTGAAAGTTCGACTGAT
>JAJONZ010020601.1:0-64991 GCA_029582445.1 Solanum paucissectum
AAAGGTTTTCTGCGGCTATTTTTTGGAATTGCTACTAAAGATATACTTTGCTGGAAATTATACTTTAGCCGTTGATATTGTGCCTCAAATGAATACATATTGCCACAAAATAATTGTCGTTATTCCTGGACGTATCTACCGCGAGTGAATAATGGCAATTGGACGTTGCTGCTGCGAGTAAATATAGGTTGCTGGAAGGTCGTTGTGCTGAAAAAATATCTGCTGATTGACGTCGCAATTCTGAATGATTAAGGATTTAGAATCCTTATATGTGTGGGAAATCTTTTTAGGAATAGTATTTTCCTTATTAGCATATATATGTATGAGGTTTTTTTTTCTTAGTAATTTTTTCCTTATTGCATAGGAGTTCTTTTTTCCACGGAATTTGGAAAAAGGTGGGAAATAAAAATTCTTCAAGAAAGCGGGAGTTTTATTTTTAGAAAAACAAAAGGTTTTCTGCGGCTATTTTTTGGAATTGCTACTAAAGATATACTTTGCTGGAAATTATACTTTAGCCGTTGATATTGTGCCTCAAATGAATACATATTGCCACAAAATAATTGTCGTTATTCCTGGACGTATCTACCGCGAGTGAATAATGGCAATTGGACGTTGCTGCTGCGAGTAAATATAGGTTGCTGGAAGGTCGTTGTGCTGAAAAAATATCTGCTGATTGACGTCGCAATTCTGAATGATTAAGGATTTAGAATCCTTATATGTGTGGGAAATCTTTTTAGGAATAGTATTTTCCTTATTAGCATATATATGTATGAGGTTTTTTTTTCTTAGTAATTTTTTCCTTATTGCATAGGAGTTCTTTTTTCCACGGAATTTGGAAAAAGGTGGGAAATAAAAATTCTTCAAGAAAGCGGGAGTTTTATTTTTAGAAAAACAAAAGGTTTTCTGCGGCTATTTTTTGGAATTGCTACTAAAGATATACTTTGCTGGAAATTATACTTTAGCCGTTGATATTGTGCCTCAAATGAATACATTGGTGGCAATTAGCATATTGCCACAAAATAATTGTCGCTAAAGTTTAGTTTTGTAGTAGTGCGAACGAAAATAGTATAGTAATATGTTGTTAATATGAGTGAAATTGCATACCGTATGATTTCGAACCTGTGTTATTGGAACCGAATCTTTGGTGGAAAGTTCCAATTACACCGCTGCATAAATGAGAAACCATGATCTGCTTGTCCACCGTGTATGCTTTGTTGAAGATTCTAGAAACTGAATACAAATTCCTTACCTTTTTGCTTCTACAAACTCCATAGCAATTTCTGTACCAAAGATTAATAGTTATTTAATGTATATGTATCCTATGAGGCGTCAATACGAATTAGTAGGTTTCAATATAGTAATGAACATTGAATGAAAAAATTAAAAAGAATAAGACCATTCAATCAAAGGTTGAATACTTCATGTGTCCAATAATTGTTGTCTGCTAATGACTTGACATAAAGATTAAAAAGCACAAAATGATAATTAATTTTACCAAATCAACCTTATTAAATGAAGTCATTTAAATATTGAAAATTGAATAGTGTTGTCACGACCCAAGCCTAGACCCTCGACATGGCCGATACTCTAGAAGCATTGTTGTTCTCCAAGCGAATCATCATCCTAGCTGACTACAAGCGGAAGACTAACTCAAGTATACCTACGCATCAAACTGAAAGAAATGCTTAATTAATAGTTTATTAAATCTCAAAAGTCTCTGAATATACTGAGTAGGAAACATATGTTTTAAATAAAACATCCAAAACTAAAAGGCTCCCCAAATTGTCTATCTATAAGCCTCTATTGTATAAAGATAACTAGATAATTTACTCGCGCTTCGCGCGGGTATAAATAATATTTCTTATCTTTTGAACAACCTTTTCAATAATCTACTGATATAAGAAAAAAGAAGAAGTAAATTTTAGTAGGTTTTTTGAACATTTGAACAGAAATAAATGATTTGATATTATGTTTGATGATATAATTGTCCTGTTAAAATTGAGTGATATTCTAATGTAGCAATTAAACATCACTTTTTCTATTTTTTTGTACATGAAAAATATAGAATCTAATAATTTTATGGTTAGAATTACTCCCTGTGAAAAACAAATTATGTGAAAGTTTTCGATAATCAATATTAGTTATAAATAAGTTAAGACCGTTAAAAAATGTACACCACAACAACATAAATAATTTTTTTAGAGATAATCTACTTGTCTGAGGTCAAACGTTCAGCACTT
Organism: Solanum paucissectum; assembly: GCA_029582445.1. Classification (NCBI taxonomy): domain Eukaryota; kingdom Viridiplantae; phylum Streptophyta; class Magnoliopsida; order Solanales; family Solanaceae; genus Solanum; species Solanum paucissectum. Next base: position 2,241 of record JAJONZ010020601.1, read on the forward strand.
TTCGTTATTGTTACTTTGTTACTCTAACAAAATTTATAGAAGGAGAAAAATAAATTTGAAACAACAACAAAATAATATTGTTGACCATTTTAGAAATTCATTCTTCAATAAATTGTTGCTCTGAAGGCCCTTATAGATGCTTTATCAATGCCCTTATAGACCTAGAGCCTGACGCCCTACCTTTTTTTATCTTGTCGAAACCTAGGGGATGGAGCACTAGCTGATAGGGCTGTCGACCTCTGCTGAAACTGTGAGTGATTCCCACCGTTTGACTTTTGCTGTGAGTATTCATAATTTCATATTCTGGCCTTTTGGTTATCCTTAGCCAATTCCCTAATCTTATCTCCCTCAACCTACTGAGCATGAGTCATTAGTCTGGATATATCCATATTCCCTACTAGCATAGCATTCCTGCACTAAGTCTTCACCAGATCGGATACCCCAAACAAGAAATTTCTCATTTGTGCCCTTGAATCGGCAACAAAGTGTGGAGCATACCTGGAGAGCTAGGTAAGCTTCACCTCGTACTCTTGGACTGACATTGACCCCTGCTTCAAGTTCATACACTCTTGTGCCTTAGCTTCTCTCAATTCCCTTGGGAAGAACCTATCTAGCAAAGCTCTAGTAAAACAATCCCAAATCATAGGAGCTGCATCTGGACCCCTGTTGTCTTTCCACTGAGTGAACCAGATATGAGCCACATCCTTAAGTTGATAGGATGCTAACTCGACACTCTGACTGCCACTCACTTGCATTACCCCAAGAATCTTCTTAACCTCATGAATGAAATTATGTGGGTCTTCATCAACCTTTGGCCATAGAAGTTCAAGTGGATTCATCTGAACAAAGTCTCGAACTCTAGCTGCAGTTGATCTACCATTCATATTTGCAAGGATTGTGGCCTGCTGATTGTTCTGATTGGCCACACTCTGAGCCAAGAGCTGGATTGCATTCCAAAATTCTGCATTAGTAACCTTATGGTTTGTGATTGGAGGAACTGCGTTAGCATTGTATGCATTAGCATTCCATGTGTTAGATCTACGAGAAGGCATGATCTGAAATACATAATGATGTATTAGAAAGGATAAGTTGGGTCATACCCACACACGATTAGAATAGCATAGAAAGTGAAGTTTTTCTTAAAATACTTCGTAGTCTCCCCCGAATAGATGTGGCACACTTCACACCAATGAAAGAGACTCTACTTAGTACGGCTTTTAGACATCCTTAGACTCTCGTATGTAATTCTCTGATACCAAGTTAGTGACGCTCGAGGCTACCCCCTTGATGTAACACGGGACCTAGGATCACGAGTGACCCCAAGTTAACCCTGTGTCTGGCATATATCAACCATACTGAGAATAACTGAATAAGACATGTACTATGCGGAAGCTAAAAAAATAGATAACTGAAAGTGGGAAAAACCCAACTAGTCTGAATATATAAAACATACTAGGAGTTTAACAATAACTGAAAGATAAACTCATCAGCTCAAACTAATTCTATTACTATGTCTAAAAAGCCTCTAATTGAGTTAAGTTGCTGGGACATGCCCCCAAGCTAACTCTAACAAAATGGAAAACTAAATATAAAGACAAATGAAATCATGTCTAATTATCCTTGGAATATGAGGACTCACCACTGAAGCTACTGAATGCGGACCGAGAATTGATCTAAGCGCAATCTGGATGCTGAGTACCTGAACCTACATCATGAAAAGATGTAGCGCAGAGTATGCATCAGTACTTGGAATGTACTGAGCATTCATGATATATATACTAAGCTAAACAAATATATATAAGTTTAACAAAGCATAACTGAGCAATGACATAAACTGAGAAAGAGTTTAAATACTAAAACATAACTGAAAAGCTAACTTAATGCAATGACCAAGTGTTAACCCTGTACATGACATGCTAAACTGAACACTGAAGTATATACTGAAAACTGGTCAAATTCACTAAGAGTCTTACTGTGGGAGCTACTATTAATCGACATAAACCACATGAGCTAAACGTGGAGTTCGATATATACACCCCATCGAGAGGAAATAATATGACTTACCAGGGGTATGAATACATGGCTGGCATAATCACTAAATCTGATGCACAAAGGAGGGGACTTATATTATTCCTACGGGGGCACGTAGTTCTGGGACTATGAGGGTACGCTGAACTCTAGTCCAACTTGGTGATAAGTCTACTGCCAACTGATATGTATATGACACAAATGCAACTGAAATGCTGAATTATTGAATAGCTCAAAATACTGACATGCAATCTGAGAATGGAATATTTATATACTGATAATGTAACATTCAAAATTTGGAGCATGATTATCTATTCAGATGACCTAGCAAGTATAATTCATCAACTAAGAGAATATATACAACTAGGGTTCTAAGTTTCATACAAGGAATTAAGCAAACTTTCAAAGAAAAAAGCTATTTTGACTTAGGATACTACAACATCTAAATCACAGTAAATATCCAAGGTTTTAGAAACCCTAGGTCTAAACAAGATATGGAGAATCAAGGAAAAACTGAATTCTAGGGATCTAGTGCATGAAAGGAACCCAGTAGTGAATTCCCACATACCAGGTGGCAAAATATATGGAGAAATCCCTTAGATTTCGGGGATGAACTTTGAAGAACATTGTTGCTTGCTCTTGGGAGGTTTGGTCGACTTTTCCTCTTCTTTTTGCTCCAAGTTTGGATGATTTTTGGAGAATGAGGGTTTTGGGTATGTCTAACAAAGTTATTAGGCTTAAACTGAGTAAAACGACATAGTTTAGGCATCAAACGATGTAGTTTAAGTGCCTAACGCATAGGGGAAAGGACTAAAATGACCCTGACTTAAATCTAAAGAGTTCCACCTACTACAAGACTGACGGGCGTCGTTTGACATACCGACCGTCGTTAAGAGTCGTCGTTCATGCTCTGCCAGACAAGGCTTCACTAAAACAACCATAAATTTTTACTTCGAGCTTGGATTTTAGCACACTCGATGGCGTTGGAAAGAGAATTCAATTATCTTTCATTTGATAGGTCATGGGCCACCTAATTCATTTTGTGCTAAAATATATGACCATTTGAAGTTTACCCAATAACACTTTTCCTCTAATTAGCTGTTGACCCTCACCTACAGTCCGTAGGTCCAACCACAGACCGTACTTATTTACCGTGGGTGGTATCAGAGACCATAAAACTCTGGACCCCAACGATGGAACCATCCTACGGTCAGTGATTCAATCAACGGACCATGGTTCACGGCCGTAGGTGTCATATTTAGATTCTGAAATTCCCCTATGTCTGGGACTGAACCATGGGAGCCCACCTACAATTTGTGGTTCTACTTATGGTCTGTGGGTGGTTTCCGTTGGTTCTGACACTAGATTCTGGAAATTTGCATTTTTATACTTTCTTGAATCGGAGGTGTTACAACTAATTTTATTGAGCATATACTTTACAAATTAAAGAAAAAATATATTGTATAAATGCATAACGAATAAAAAGGTGTAGTTGAAACTACACTGATTGACTCAGGTTGATTAGTAGGAGAAACAGCATAAAGTGCAGCCTGCACAAGCTGGCTTGATCCAGTGCCAATAACAATATAATGATCATGCACAATTGCATTTACAACTACATTGTGCATCCTCTTAATTTTTGCCTCTTGTTTTGACTCCAAAAACCAACACAAGCTCTTACCATTAGCAAAATAACTCAATGAATCATCACCATTGAATGTTATGTCACATTTATTCCCCATTTTTATCCAATATGACTCATACATTGTTGGATTACCACTATACACATATTATTGTATGAAAATGGACCTAATCTTTGAAGAGATTTAATCAATCTCAAAAGTTAGCTAGTTCATTAGGGAAAGATTCTATAAGGACGGAGTGGTTTGCACGCCTGATTTTTTCTAAGGCCACTCTTTAAATTTTGTCCCCCTTTAAAGTACTAAGATGAGTTATTTTTTATAGATAAATTTAGTCCTCTAGGATAACCAAAGACATAATTTAAACGATCGCCTGAAATAAGCTATTGGAGAAAAAATATCTCATTCTAACACATAACACCCCATGACATTTGTAGGGAACCAAATATAATAGAGCACTCAACATTGATTAAATCGAAATTGGTGTTTCATATATAAAGAATTGACTTGTGAGGATTAGTCAAGACCATAGGCGTATAACTCATATGAAATATTCTAAGAAAATTGAAATAAAATTATAAATAATACTCATTGATCTAGATTAATAATAGTTGTGGAAGTGTCCCTATAGTATCATTTTCTGGAGTTGCACAAGGGACTTTTTTATTTTCTTTCTAAGATCGTAAATCAGTCACAAATAAACTTATGACAGAAGAAGATAGACATGGGGTCAATATATAGGGAAGGGTTCAAGTCTAATCTTTTCGTATATAGAAAGGAAATTATATTTGTGACTGTTGAGTTTAAAAATGTATGAATCGAAAATCAAAAGTTAAATAAATGGAATATGAAAAGTTATATCAATGGAATTAAAGAGTTATAATTTTTATGAAGAGTTATAACTTTTATGAAGAGTTGTGATTTTTATGAAAAGTTGACTTTTCTAAAGAGTTGTGACTTTTATGGAAAATTGTGATTTTTCCATAAGGTTATGACTTTTACGAAGGGTTATGACTTTTTCCTTTTCCCAAAGGGTTGTGACCCTTCCGATAAGGCACAATAAACAATCGTCCACACAATAAGGACACATTGTGCATTTAGTGGGCTCGATTTTCTTCTTTGAGAAAAATACTTTTTTATACTATTGATATTTTTTGGTTCTAGTGATTGAGGGAAATAAATATACTTGTACATAGACCTTTGCTCTATCTCTAATCAACTAAATATTTTCATCAAATCTAAATTGTAAATTTTTGTATATCAATGATTAATAAAAGAAAGATAAATCTTTTTTTTTTACCAAACATACACATGTTGAAAAAAACTCCAAAATATTTGGAGTGTGTTTGGTAGGGAGGAAAGAATTTTTAGATTTTCTCATGTTCGGGTTGGTTAAAATCTGTGAAAAATATTTTTCTGGGAAATTAGATTCCTTAAAGGATGAGGAAATGGTTTCCTCAATATAAGTACCAAAAAAAACAAGTTTTATAAGTGGCATTCCACATTGATTGTCTCCTTTAACTGTCCAACTCAAACACACCTCATTTTCACCCTACCCTCATAGACTCTATCCCCCACCCCTCATAGTATTTGTGTCTAGATTATATATAAATAATTTTAGGATAATATTTTGGCATACCTACCTCACACAAGATCAAAATTACAAGTAAGAAGTTTACTTATTTTCTAAGAAACATTTTCCTTTGTATACCGAATTTGGTCTTTTCTTACGAATTTTTGTTGCATGTATACATTTAAAAATTAGAGTGCCCTATTATCATACGTAGATCTCTAGTCTATCTTTAATAAACTATATATTTTCGAAAAATATAAATTGTAACTTTTTGTACATCAATAATCAATGAAAATAAGATTTTAACTTATAAAATATTTATATATTTTCAGTCTAAGGTCTGATGTTTGTCTTTCAGGTTCAACATGGCTCAAGGCCATATGTCTATCTATCATGCAAAGACATAAAGAGGAAGAAGACCTATTGGTTCAGGATAATCTTTTTTTTCATGTTCCAATAATAGAGGCCATAAATTTCATGATCCAAAAATGGACGTGATGACACACGTCTATACCCACCAAGACAAGTAAGTTTCAAATTAAACAACATGAAATAAATACAGAAAGTAAAACAAGAATAACATAAGAGCAGAAAACTTAGTCATTCTAATATAACCCCTGTCACACCCCGAGTCTAAACCCTTCATATGGACAACACTCGAGAACCATCGTTGGTCCCCAAGCGAACCCTTGGCCTAGCTCAATACTCAGCGGAAGACTTACTCAGCAATATAGGAACTCAAATGCATTTATTAAATCATGAGATCTCATTAATAAAGTAGTTTAATTCAAATCGTCTCAAAACATCAAATAAACATAACTATTCAACTCAAAGTCTTTAAAACATCAACAAGGGAAACGACAAAAAGACTCCTTAACTACTACTGTCTTTGAAGCCTTTAAATAATATGATGGATGTCAGGACAAGACACATGACAACCTAACAAGAACAAAACCATAATATGAAGCCCTCCGAAAAGAAAGGAGGCTCACCAAAGCTAGCTGGAATGCAATGGGATCAACAAAGTGCCTGTTGGTGACCCTGAACACCTGTATATGCATCATGAAAAGATGTAGATCGAATGAGATAAGTATATTGAATATACGAGCATGTAAAAGGAAAATTGAAACATATGTAAATATAGTTAAACTAATAGAAAAGGAAGACATACTCACCTCAACTCATTATAAAAGCAATGAAAAAAGAATGCAATCTATAAAACATTTAAAACCGTAGATATGGACTCAATATGTGTAAAAATACTATAAAAGAACTCTTTACTCTTATTTGGGAGATTCTCTAACCGACAACCATCACTATGAGCTACCTGATAATATAATGTCCCACGCTGCCGGAACTGTCATATACCTTGTTGGGGGTATATAACACCTCAACTAAGTGGATCAACTAAGTTATGCTTAAAAGAAATAGGGAATCATCTAAAAAGTATGACCCTTTACCCATGTTGGCATACATGGTTTATGAGGATTTTGAGTTGTCTTAACTCATCCCCATATCGGTGCTCAATAATACTCCCAATAATATATATATAACTCATTCTCATATGTTTTAAAAACATAAGTTTTCATCAATTTGAGATAATTACTCAAAAGATCCTCTTTAAAGAGGTGTTGCTCAAGACTCCTCCTAAACTCATTTAGAAATCAGTGTTTCTCTCGTTTTAAATGTAAAAGTATTACACTTAGGAATACTTAGTTCCCCTTTATACTCATTTGAAACATATAAGTTAACTCTCCTCATTTTCATACTGATTTTACCCAAGTCTTAAATAAAATTATATACGATTGCAAAAGACTTCTCGAAATGACTCAAAAGAACTTTCTTGAACTTTCCTCTTAATTATACTTGGATTTGGAATGTGAATTTAAGAGCTATGATTAGGATATAGGATCTCTCAATGACTAATGAAGGCTTAGATAGTTAGTAATAAGAAGAGATTGATGACTCAAACTAAAGAGCATTGACGTGACGCAAAGGAGGATTTAATGTTTGGTCGTGAAATTAATTTCGAGACAAAGGACTCTGTATCCTCTCCGTGACGCGGAGAAGGAGTGAGTATCTAAAGACTGAAATTTTAAGATGCCTCCACGATGTAGACCTGGGCACATATTTTGGTCCGATATTTTTTTCCTCTCCCAAACTCGATTCAATTCATACCCAATGCAATTCCATGGTCCAATTTCACGAAATTTCATTAACTCAGAACAATTTCAATGAAACCCACACAAAATCTATCCAGTGACTCAACACATTCACAAAACCCTCACCTCAAGAACTCAAAGACCTCTATTGTCAACTAAAACTCAAGAAACTTCTCAAGAACTCAATAAATCAACTACACGAATGAATTCATGGGTAAAATTTTATACAATTGGCGTGAGGGTGAAAAAACCCAACACTATGAAAGCTTACATGCCTCGAAAGAACTAAGTTCTTGGCGATTTCCCCAAATTTCATGATGAACTCTTGAAACCTTCTCTTTTCTCCACTTGAACCTTGCCCTAACTTTCTAGACATTTAAGAATAAATTAAAACTGATGTCAATCAGTTTAGACCCCTATATTGGTGCGAGTAACGCTTAGGCTTAGTGGGGGTAAGGAAAAGACCAAAATATCCATTCTTAAGAAAGATGAAATGCTTTAATTAGAGAGGCTGCACTTAAATGGGCATAACTCTTTCATCCGAGCTTGGTATTTAGCAAACTTGACAGTGTTGGAGAGATGACTCAAAGACCTTCGATTTGATACCTCATGGGCCACCTAATTCTTTATGTGCTGAAAGTGATGGTCATCTGAAGTTGGACCAAAATTAAAAATTGACCGAAGTCTAAGGTGTTACAATATCTCCTACTTGGGAACATTCGTCCTTAAATGAGATCATACTAAGAAGAACAACGGTGGGAAACATCCAACTATCCCAATTCTGGCAGACAATGAGTAATCAAATATAAACTTAATGTGGCAACTTAAATAATACTTGACAAAGAGTTATTACCTTAGTTTGGAATTTCTCCAGAAGCAAAGATATGTGGGTATCTCTTCTTTATATCCTCCTCATGCTCCCAAGTAGCTTCCTCAACAAATTAATTTCTCCTTAAGACCTTGACTGATGCAACCTCCTTGGTCCTCAACTTGTGAACCGACGATCAAGAATCTTAATGAATACATCCTTATAAGATAGGTTTTCCTTAATACTGATATTCTTAGTAGGTATAATAAGTGAAGGATCGCCCATACACTTCTTCAACATTGAAATTTGGAACACTGGATGGCTGCTAACCCTGACGGTAGCTCCAACTCATAATCTACATTTCCAATTATCTTGGCTATCCTTTAAAAACCAATATACCGGGGACTGAGCTTTCCCTTCTTGCCAAATCCCATAATACTCTTCATGGATGAAACCTTCAAATAAACTCAATCATCCACCTCAAACTCTATGTCCCTTCTCCTAACATCTGTATAGGATTTCTGACGACTCTGTGATGTCTTTAACATTTCCCAAATAATGTTCACCTTCTCCATTGCTTGATGAACCAAATATGGTCCTATCAACTCAGCTTCACCAACCTCAAACCAACCAATAAGAGATCTACATCTTCTCCCATAAAGAGCCTCAAAAGGAGCCATTTGTTAACTAAACTGATAGATATAATTGTAATTAAACTCTATGAGAGTTAAGTGATCATTCTAATTACCTTTGAAATTGATCACAAATGCCCTCAACATATTCTCTAAAGTATGAATCGTTCACTCCTCTTGACCATCGGTCTGAGGGTGAAAAACAATACTCAAATTTACCTTCCAACCCAAACCATTCTGGAAATACTTCCAAAACTGAGCGGTGAATTGTGCACCTCTATCTAAAATGATAAACATAGGAACACCATGAAGTCAAACTATATCTTGAATATATAACATGTCGTAATCTTCTGTTGAATTGATAGTCTTTATCGATAAGAAATGGGATGATCTAGTCATCGATCTACAATGACCCAAATCAAATCATAATGCTTGGGATATCGCGACAAAGAAGTAATGGAATCTATATTGATCATCTCCCACTTCCATTGCGGGATATCTATATTTTGAGCCACACACTCAATCCTTTGGTGCTCTACCTTGACTTGTTGGAAATTTGGGCACTTGGAAACAAACTCTGCAATACACCTCTTCATACAAGTCCACCAGTAGACTAATCTCAAGTCACGGTATATCTTTGTAGAACCGAGATGGATTGAATATCTGGAACTATGAGCTTCTTCCATGATCCTCTCTTGGAGTTTTCTCACCCTTGATACACACAACCTACCTTGATATCTCAACACACTATCTCTGCCTTGTTCAAAAGCCATTAATTTCTACTTATGAACATTTGCTTTTAGTTAAAGTAAAACAAGATCTTGTTCTTGTTTCTCCTTCACCTCAGACGCTAGTAATGATTCAGCTCCATTCATCACCACCACTTCACCTTCATTGGAATCAGGCTACCGAACTCCCAATTGTGCAAGTCTGTGCACATCTTTGGCAAAATTTTTCTTGCCCACTTTAACATGGGTGGTACTTTCCATAGAAAACCTGCTCAAAGCATCAGCAACAACATTAGCCTTACCTGGGTGATAGAGGATTGACACGACCCAAGGGTACACCCTAGATGTAACATGGCGTATAGGACCCGAGGGACCCCATACAAGCCACTTAGTATTCATAACATAGGAAATAGAACAATAGAGGTAAAACATTATTTCAAATCTAATAATTTTATAAAAGAAAAGCGGTAGTCTAAAACACTTGTCTCAATAGCCATATAATACAATAGAATGAAATTAGGCCTAACCCATACATCATGTCCAAAACTAAAAATAAGAAAGAAAACTGAAACAATAGAATTCGTCCTCAAAGCATGAGGACTCACTTAAGCTCGGGAATCTCAAAATCAACTACGAGCCACAAACTTGAGAAACCTAACTGTCAGACCCTATATTTGGGGTAATGTAGGCAAGAGTATGCATTAGTACAAAATAATGTACCAAGTATAATAGCTATGCATAAAACATTTAAAGCATGCTAAAAGAGGACATTTCATGACATGCAATTGAGAAAGCTAAAACATGATATAAAAGGGTTAGATAACATAAGTCATAAAACATGGTTAATGCAGTCTAACATCATTTGAAAACTTTGAACGCATATGAGATACTTCTTCAAGTAACCTTAGTTCATTATTATTGTGGGAATTAGCCTTAACCAACATAGAGACCATGTGAGCTATAAAGTGATCCCCTGGTGTCTCCCACAACGAAAAGGGTTGTCCTACTTGCCAAGGCAAGGACCATGAACTTCTAGCTTATGCGGATCCATTAGCTAATGTCTATCTAGATAATCAGACTATAGGGGCACATATGTAAGGGATACAGAGATGGATTCTAGAAACCCAGCCTCTACTAACAGGAGAACTTCCATCTCCATATCCTCTCAGTGCTAAACTTCCATCTCTATATCTTCTCGGTGCTAAGCATAAATCTCACATAATAGTCATTTCTTACTTGTTCTTATTATCCATGGAAAGGCACGTCATCTTGCCTATCCAAGCTAAGTCACAATAAATGGAAAGGTATCATACAATAACCAATCCAAGCTAAGTTTCATTAGGAAAGTTCTTAATCTTTGATTCAATTAGGTGAGAATACCTTTCAACCGTAGAGACCTTTATTATGTGAGAAAACCGTTCACATCGTACTTTAATGTGTCTCATGAGAAATCCTTTCAACAACACAACAACAACATCATCATTGATACTTCACTCTCAAAGCATCCTTAAAACATTTGCATAGGTTTCACAAGAACATACATAATTTCATAATTTACCTTTCAAGGTTCAAACCCACTTTCAATCATCAACATTTAGAAAATATTGGTTAGATATGTATTTCATCATAAATTCATGTAATTCTATCAATACATGCTTAGTTTCATAAAACATCTCCTTTCATAATCAAAATCCCACATCACATGATCATAACTTGAAAACATAGGGGTTGCATGGGTTCATAGGGGAAATCATCATAAAATCATTATATATCTTCAATCTATGCATAAGAGATCATAATCCAATGATTCAAGAACCCATGACAATTGAAGAAAATCCTAACTCAATTTAGGGATTTCTAACTTTGAAAATAGAGGAATTTGGGAACTCCATGAATGGAAGGAATACATGGATGAAAACTATCATACCTTACTATCAAAATTCTACAATTGCTCGAGGAATGGTGACTTGACCTTGATCCTTTCTTGAACCATTTCTTCTTCTTCATGTTCTAGAGAGAGAAATATTTTGGAGAGGAAGAACCCAATTTCTTTTGGTGAGTTTGTGATGAGTCCATCATTTGGACTCATTTAGGGCTTTATTTGAATAGATTTAGTGTCCTCAAATGCATATTTTGTGCCAATAACTGATGTTAATCCTTGAATTTTAGGTATTTGGATTGAGGGACAAAGAATGGACACTATTGAGCAAAAAGGAACAAGGCAGCTGAAAGAACGAAGGAAAGAAGGCCTGAGGATCGCCTAACCCATAAGGCAAGTTGCCGAATAGCCAGGGTCTCCCCTAATGTTCCAGAGTGCCAAGCCTTGAAGGAGAAAATGTATTCGGCGAGAGAAGGAAGCAGTGGGCGAGTCACCGAACGGTTCCGCAATGCAGTGCCATATCGCCCAAAGTTTCAAAACCTCAAGGATGCTGAAGGCAAAACCAGAACGGCGATGAAAATGACCAAAGGGCAGATCACCAAGTGGATTGGCGATCCCAACTAACTGCGCCGAATGGTCCCTCGCAACACACTTTTTGGCAACTATAAATACTTGTTTAGACATTAAGCTTAATATCTGATCTTTTGTTGAATCATATAATTATTCAGTATTTGAAGTCTAGAGCTTAGAAATGAATAGAGAGACAATATTTCTTTAGCTTTGAAGATTTGAAGATTTCCATTTCTAAGAAATTGGAAGTGGGTGTTGAAGATTTTTCATCTTAGACCTTTGTAAAGACAATATCAATATTAACCAGTTGATGGAAACACAACTTGGTAACGATTTTTACCTTTTTATGATGTCTAGCTAAAATCCCAATTTTTGGGGTGTTATTATGTGATTATGGGTTGATTTAACTTCTGGGTATTGTTAATTGATAGTTTATTTTCTGTTTAAAAGTGATTTCGTTCAGTAATCGTGCTTGAATTTAATGGGTTTGTAATTGCAAATGCAATCTTAACTTCATGTTTTTACCTTGCTCGAGAGAGAGATTTTAAAACCAAAATTACTGAATCGATGGTCTATGGGTATTGGGTTGTCATGGGTTTAGCTCGATAGAGTGAATTTTAAACCTTTTTCCACACATTCAGCTCAAGGGAGTGAATGGACTAAAGCAAAGGTTGTGCTTCATTGCTGCTTATTGGTGTTCGAGACAAACCAATTTGATTCGGGGTAAATTGTTCTAGAGAAAATTTATCCCCACTAAAGTCTTGCTTATTCACTGATTTGCAGTTGTTTACTATTAATTGCAATTACCCGGTTGTTTACCTTGGCTCATAATCCAATCACATTCCAAGAATCCCGTCTCCATATTCGTATTTTCGTGTTATTTGTTGTTTTAGTTGATAATTGAATACAAACCCCCCTTTGATATTTGACATTTGTGTCACCCCAAACTTGAATTATGTTTTTCTTCGTAAATGTTTTTAGCTATGATTGAGTAGAGCATATTCTTACTTGCCTATTGAATCTTAATTACGAACCACTCCTTTGGGAATCGACCCCAACTCACTTAGTTGGGTTATATTACTACTCTCGATCGTTGGCACTTAGTATTGGATGAAGTGTCATGATACGTAAAATCAAAATGGCGCCGCTATAGGGGAGTGGTGTTACTTGAGAATTTTTAGTTAAGTTAAATTTTGTTCTTGTTAGTTATAGTGATACTTACTTAATTTTTATTTTTGGCTTGTGTGTTGCTATTTTTGAGCAGAGACTTTGAACATAGTTGGTAGTAACAATATCCAAATGATTGAGACTAATCGAGAAATGCAAGAGGACCACTCTTTGTTCCTACTATTAGCTCAGTTGGACGATTTGGCCAAAAAAATATTAGAGGTTGAAGTCTAGTGCAAAAGAAAAGATAGATACATACCCTCTCATGAGCGGAGAAAGTGGAAGGACAATGAGACTAGACGTGTCGAGAATATGCTGTTAATCATTCTCCAAAAGATCAATGAGCAAGATAGAGTGCTAGAAGAGATGAAGACGAATGTTGAAGTGCTAAATCATATGATTGTCTCTCACTCCAGATATATCCAGCTAATTTAAAACCTCATGAGTCATGTGTTGCCTCATCTCTACCCAAATAAACAAGAGGGGTTACCTAGTGACACTAAGGTCAACCCCAAAAATGGAGTTTGAATGAGGAGTTGCATGGTCCCACTACGTTAACTAAGGTGCTTCTTGGGAGGAAAGCCAAGGTTTTACCGCTTTTTGTATGTGTTAGAAATAATGATGTGTTGAATGTACAGGTCAAAGTATGGAAAATAGTTGAAACGTGCGATTTGCCGAGCCAAAGCTCAAGTTGGCGAATCGCCGAAGAGGTGGGCGATCCCGACCCAGACCACCGTTGGACTTAAGACATCTTCAGAGTGGAGTCTGTAAAACTTGGCGAGCCTAGGAAATTCTTGGTGAATCACCGACCAGGTCGGCGATCACGATCTAGTCCGTCTTTTGGACTCCCAAATTAACTGAAGGTCCTATAAAATTCGGTGAGGTGAGTGACCAATCAGCGAGTCACCGAGTGGTTTGGCGGGCACGACTAATGTTGCCAATTGGGAGAGAACTAGAAGGTTTTTAAAAGGCCAAAGGTTTAAACTTTCAAACCCTTCACTTTCCCTCACTTTCAAACTTCACAAACTCGCATCCGTTTAGTATTTTCTATATTTCTTGCATTTTTACTGTATTTGAGTTGTTGATTGGTTCTTAGAGTTGGATTACATTGCCGCCTAACATTTCAATCTTATTTTTATCAGCATTAAAGGTTGGTTTTCCGAACCCCGAGTTTACTTTTGTCATTTTGTACTCATTTGCAATGATATTATCTTATTGAAGTGTGATGGGCCTCTCTTATAGGATTAGAATGTTTGAATGCCTGCTTTAATTTGATAATCATGCCCGTATTGTTTATAATGTCGAATTCCCATAAATTTTGTGCCATAAAATTGGTTAAATTTTGTGGGGTTGTGCTTGCATGTTGTTTGGTTTAGTCGGGTGATGTCTGAGTAGCCGGTATTTTTGCCAAACAATGTAATTTTCCCAATGATAGAACCATTCTTAAGGGGAAAAGTCGTCAATTGGCCAAATTTGGAAAACCAGGAGAAGCCCAAGTATCCCGGAGTAATGGGTGTTATGGGTCTTGTTTTAATTTGACTAGTGCATGCTTTGATTTTTTTTTGGGTGTTGCGGGGTTGAATTCGAGAAGTTGGGTTGAAAGTAGGCATGTTGGGTCATTTGGCGAGCTGGATCGAACCTGCCGAACCACTCGATGGTTCGCTGAAGTTTCCCATCTCGCCTTTAATTTCATGCTTAATGTGTTGTTGGGCTTTGTCACTTTCGGAGAGAAGCCTGAGGCCGCCGAGGGCACTCGACGACTCTCCGAAAGACTTCTTGATCACCTTTGGTTTGCACCCCTGTAGCCTTTTTGCACTGTAACTTTCGGCGGGCTAATCCTTTCTCACTGAAAGCTATCGGTGATTCACCGAAAGGCCTTTCCCATCGCCGAGTTGCGAAAACTTTAGAGCCAATCCCTTCGGTGAGCCCGATCTAGCTTGACATAGTGATTCGGTGACTCACCGACTGGATCAGCGAGTCTGTATGCTTAACTTGAGTTTTACTTGAGGACAAGCAAAATTTTAAGTTGGGGGTGTTGATGAGTCCAAAATTTGGACTCATTTAGGGCTTTATTTGAATAGGTTTAGTGTCCTCAAATGCATATTTTGTGCCAATAACTGATGTAAATCTTTGAATTTTAGGTATTTGGATTGAGGGACAAAGCATGGACACTATTGAGCAAAAAGGAACAAGGCAGCTGAAAGAACGAAGGAAAGAAGGCCTTAGGATCGCTTAACCCATTAGGCGAGTCACCGAACGGCTAGGGTCTCGCCTAATGTTCCAAAGTGCCAAGCCTTGAAGGAGAAAATGTAGTCGGTGAGAGAAATGAGTAGTCGACGAGTCGCCGAACGGTTCCGTGATGCAGTGTCGTGTCGCCCAAAGTTTCAAAACCTCAAGGATGCTGAAGGAAAAAGTAGAACGGCGATGAAAATGACCGAAGGGTGGATCGCCGAGTGGATCCGCGATCCCGACTAATTGCTCCGAATGGTCTTTCTCAACACACTTTTTGACAACTATAAATACTTGTTTAAATTTTTAGCTTAATATCTAATCTTTTGTTGAATCATATTATTATTTAGTTTTTGAAGTCTAGAGCTTAGAACTGAATAGAGAGATAATATTTCCATAGCTTTGAAGATTTGAAGATTTCCATTTCTAAGAAATTGGAAGTGGGTGTTGAAGATTCTTCATCTTAGACGTTTGTAAACATAATATCAATCCTACCCAATTGATGGAAACATAACTTAGTAACAATTTTTACCTTTTTATGATGTCTAGCTAAACTCCCAATTCTTGGGGTGTGATTATGTGATTATGGGTTGATTTAACTATTGGGTATTGTTAATTGATAGTTTATTTACTGTTTAAAAGTGATTTCGTTCAGTAATCATGGTTGAATTTAATAGGTTGTAGTTGCAAATACAATCTTAACTTCGTATTTTTGGCTTGCTCAAGTGAGAGGTTTCAAAACCAAAATTACTGAATCGATGGTCTGTGGGTATTGGGTTGTCATGGGTTCAGCTCGAGAGAGTGAATCCTAAACCCTTTTCCACACATTCAGCTCGAGAGATTGAATGGACTAAAGCAAAGGTTGTGCTTCATTGCTGCTTATTGGTGTTCGAGAGAAACTAATTTGATTTGGGGTAAATTGTTCGAGAGAAAGTATTTGTTGTTTTAGTTGATAATTGAATACAAATCCCAATCATATCCCAAGAATCCCAACTCCATATTCGTATTTTCGTATTATTTGTTGTTTTAGTTGATAATTGAATACAAATCCCACTTTGATATTTGACATTTGTGTCACCCCAAACATGAATTATGTTTTTCTTCGTAAATATTTTTAGCTATGATTGACTAGAGCATATTCTTACTTGCCTATTTATTCTCAATTACGAACCACTCCCTTGGGACTCGACCCCAACTCACTTAATTGGGTTATATTACTACTCACGATCGTTGACACTTAGTATTGGATGAAGTGTCTTGATACGTGAAATCAGTTTG
The DNA here is from genome assembly GCA_029582445.1 of Solanum paucissectum. Lineage (NCBI taxonomy): Eukaryota > Viridiplantae > Streptophyta > Magnoliopsida > Solanales > Solanaceae > Solanum > Solanum paucissectum. The sequence goes on from JAJONZ010020601.1 coordinate 18,935, forward strand.
AGAGAATGATTTGTATTGGGAAATATGGGGGTTAAAATACTTATATAGAGGTCTTAGTGAAGGATAAAACGATGTAGTATATAGATAAATTAATTAGGAAAAAACCCAACTACCCCTGAACATAACTGCCAGATCACGACCCACAGACCCTAGTCGACGGACCAAGGTCAAACCGACGGTCCGTCCTGCACGCCCATCGACTGAGGTCAGAAAGTGAATTTCGACCATCGAATTACGGCCCCCCAACCACGGACTGTGGTCTGACCAACGGTCTATTGGTAAGGTCGTAGTTCTGGCCTTCGTGACTTACTTAGGCAGATCCATCCACGGACCACACCTATGGTTCATGGTCTCATCCATAGGCCGTGAGTGGCCCTCGTGGGTTGGCAGCTACAGATTTTCAAAAGTGTTATTTACCCTCTTTCGAATCAGGGGTGTTACGAGGATACTCATGTCATAGTCTTTGAGTAACTCTAACCACCGCCTTTGTCTGAGATTAAGCTCTTTCTGGCTGAAAACATTCTGAAGACTTGTGATCGGTGAACACAAACACATGAACACCATAGAGATAGTGACACCATATTTTCAAAGCAAATACTACAATAGCAAACTCGAGATCATAAGTTGGGTAATTCTTTTCGTGAACCTTAAGTTATTTGGAGGCATAGGCTATAACCTTACCGTTCTGCATCACAACACAACGAAGCCCAACTCTGGACGCATCACAATACACAACAAAGCCTTGTGTACCCTCTGGTAAGGTCAACACTGGGCAGTAGTTAACTTGGTTTTCAATTACTGAAAGCTTTTCTCACAAGCTTTAGACGATTGAAACTTTATTGTCTTCTGAGTCAACTTTGTCAATGGGGATTAAAAACTCTCGACAAACAATCTATAATAACCAGCAATTCCCAAGAAACTCTTTATATTAGTTAGAGATGTGGTCTGGGCCAGTCTGCACTGTTTCAATCTTCTCACTGTCAACTCGAATCCCTTCAGCAGAAACAATGTGGCCTAAGAATGCCACAAACTCAAGATAAAACTCACACTTAGAAAATTTGTCATACAACTCCTTATCTTTGAGAGTTCGGAGGACTACCCTGATATGAATAACATGATCCTTCTCACTCCTCGAATAGATCATAATGTCATCAATAAGCACGATAACAAACATGTCAAGATATGGTTTAAACACTGTCTTCATAAGGTCCATGAAAGTTGTGGGAGCATTAGTCAAACAAAAATACATAACAAGAAACTCATAATGACCATAACGGGTCCTGAATGTTGTCTTAGGGATGTGACTTTCCCTTACTCTCAACTGATGATAGACAGATCTCTAAGGTCTATCTTAGAAAAGCAAGTGGCACCCTGAAATTTGTCGAAAAGATCATCAATTTTGGGAATAGGATATTTATTCTTTGTAGTGATCTTGTTCAACCGGCGGTAATCAATATACATCCTAAGAGAACCATAATTCTTCCTCACAAATAAGACCGATGAGCCCAAACGTGAGACACTAGGTCGACTAAAACCTTTATCAAATAGATCTTTCAACTCCTCTTTTAACACGGCTAGAGCTATTCTATATGGCGGAATATAGATAGGTCGAGTATCAGGAAGAATGTCTATACCGAAGTCTATTTCCCTCTCAGGTTGGACTTAGTCAACATCATCTGGAAAGACCTCTGTAAATTCACTCACAATTGGAACCGACTGAATTGGTGGTGAAACGACCCTTAGCCACTATTGAACTACTCCTCCACTCTATAACACGCTCATTAGGAAACAAAAACTTTACTACTCGAGTTCTACAATCAACTAAGGCATAGCAAGCATGAAGCCAGTCTATACCTAGAATAACATTAAATTCCACCATGTCTAGCTCCACTAAGTCAGCCATTGTGTCTTTGTGATTGACATAGATGACACAATCACGATAAACTCTCTCAGTTAGAATAGACTCACCAACAGGTGTAGAAACACTGAAGGGCTCAAGAAGTCATTCGGGAAGAATATCAAACCTCATAGCAATATACAGAGTCACAAAATTTAGACTCGCACCTGGATCAAGTAATGCATACACATTAAAAGTAGAGATTTTGATCATACTAGTGACAACATTTGGTGAATTCTCCTTCTCTTATTGTCTGCTGATAGCATACACACGGTTCGCTCCTTCGTCGATCCCTGAAGTAGCTCCTCTAGGTGCAGTTCTATCTGCCGGAGCCGCTGAAGAAGATTGCGGTAAATTACCCCAATTACCATTACCCTGCCTATTATTAGGGCACTCTCTCATGAAGTGACATGTCTGACCACACTTGAAGCAGACATTGGAGCCATCATGACACTCTCTTGTGTGGTTTCTACCACGCTTAGCACATGTAGGAGTCAAGTTGGCCCCTTGTGCCACATTACCCTATGATTGAGTAGGCCAAGCCCTGAAGTTCTGTGAATTCTGATTCTTTATATCACCTATGTTCTTTGGTGAAGGTGCACTAGCAGATGACGGAGGAGACCCAGTTGCCTTTGTTAGGACAATGAAAAATTCACCTTCCCAGTCATTTGTTGTCCGCACTCATTAGTTGTTGTCTTTGCCTTCTTGTTACGGAACTCTTCTATATCTTTCAGCTTACCTTCCTCAACATGTTGCACATGGATCATAAGCCTTTCTATGTCCATTTCCCCTATCAACATAACACCATTACCCTCTTTTCTTGACAAGAGGGATAGTCCACACATAAATAGACTCATCATGCTTCTTATATCAGCCACCATATCCGAAGCATAATGGGACAACTGAGTGAACTTGAGGTTGTACTCATTCGCACTCATGGATTCATGTTTAAGATTCAGCAATTTTCTTAACTTTGCTTACCTTAGTTAGCGGGGAAAGAAGCACCCCAAGAAGGCACCTTCAAGAACCGCCCAACTAAAAAGTGGTGCTCCTTCAGCCCTGCTCTTCTTCCACTGATCGTACCAAATCATAGTAACACCCTTGAGTTGGTATGCAACTAACTCTACACACTAAGCATCAACAATTCGCATCACTTCAAAATCCACAAAGTTCTCTGAATCCTAAGTGACATTTGACCCTGTGAATTCTGGAGGATTCATTCTCAAGAACTCATAGATCCTGCCACATCCTGACGAACCACTCTTTGTTGACCGGCTTGATTGGCCACAACTTGAATCAACATCCTTATAGCATCATGGAACTTAACATTTGTGACTTAACCTTGAGGGGGTTGCACTTCTGGTGCATTGGGTACATCTTGATCTTAAGGATCAACATTTCTCCTTATAGGATGTCGTCGAACAACTCTTTTTGGAGGCATGATATGAAAATATACACGCAAGCATGGATTAGAAGAAACTTTTATAGAGTCGAACTCTGTCGCACAAAAAATGGTAAGAAGAAGTGAAATGTTTCTTCAATATTGTAGCCTCTTAATTATAGATGAAGCGCTTCACACCGATAACAAGGGATCCAAAGACACGGCTTCATAGACACCCAAGGACTCTTGAACTCTGTGCTCTGATACCAAGTTTGTCACACCTTGAGCGTACACTCTAGCCGTGACCGGCACTCGAGAACCATCGTTGGTCCCTAAGCAAATCCTTAGTGTGGCTCGATACTTAGTGGAAGACTTACTCAGAAACATAGGAACTCAAATTTAGTAATTAACTCACGAAATCTCATTAATAAAGTAGTTTAACTCAAATTGTCCTAAAAACTCAAATAAACATAACTATTCAACTCCAAGACTTTAAAACATCAACAAGGGAAACGGGAAAAAGAGTCTATAACTACTACTATTTGTTAAGGCTCTAAATAATATGATGCATGTTGGGAAAATACCCCCGACAACCTAACAAGAAAAAAACCATAATGTGAAGCCCTTCGGAAAGCAAGGAGGCTCACCAAAGCTATTCGAAATGCAATGGGATCAAAGAAACGTCTGTTGATGACCCTGACAACCTGTATTTGCATCATGAAAAGAAGCAAGTCGAATGAGATCAATACATTGAATGTTGTTGCATTTAGGGGGAAAACTGAAACAAAAGTAAATATAGTTGAATTGATAGAAAGGGAAGACATACTCACCTTAACTCAACTCAACTCATTATAAAAGCAATGGAAAAAAAATGCAATGTATTATGAGTAATGTTGAAGATCAGGATCATAATCCAAGCTATTACAAGCCACATAATGAGCATTATGAGTCCATTTCCACCAAGTGATGTAAATCCTAGAAAGACGTTTCTCTGACATAATATGTATAATTTTATTGAACCCCATATTTGTCATAATCAAGTAATGACCAGAATCATGACCCAAGTAAGAAATCTGCATCCAAGTTAACCCTAACAATGATTGAAAAAGCATATGAATCAAGAAATTATCACTAAAAATTACAGCATAGAAAGTCAAGAAAAGCAAAAATCCAATAAAATAGAATAAATACATAACCCCATGAACCTTTTTCTTAAACAATCCAGCTTTAGCAAAGTCAACACAAAGCTTTCTATAATCCCTTGGTACCTCATAAACCTGAGAATCTTCTAAATAATAACCAGTAAAGAGGTTATCAAGATGTTTCCAAGAAATACCTAGATGAAAAGCAATGAATGCATCAGTTGCCTCTTGTTCATTAAGATTAAGTAAAGGGATATCCCCACCAGGGTGTTGCTAAATCCAATCAGTCACATTAAATGGGTAAGGGAAATGAAGAACAATTTAGTAGAAGATAATGGGTAAAGGGGAATGAGTAATATGGAAAATTTGAAATAATGGGTAAAAAGGGAATGAGTTATACGGTGTATACTATGGGGCATTGGGTTTAAAATGAGGAATGAGTCTTTTTTGAAAATTCAGGTTAATTTGAGTTAACGTGGGGATTTTCGTCAATTAAGGGGCATAAATGGTGAAATTAGGGATGGCGAGGGTATGACTAAATTTATTTTAACGGTAGAGGTATAGTCAACTAATAAAACAAAGTTGAAGAATATTTTTGACCCTTTTCCCTTTTAAAAAATGGGTCAAAACAACTCAAAATCCCAATTCCAAAATTGAGGTTTGAATCAAATAATCTTTACTTCAAAATGTTACCCAATGAATTTGTAACTCATTCGTGAAAACTATTTCGAAAAAGGAATTAAAAGTAGTTCACAATCACCAATTTATTTTAGAACTGAAGTTCTTCTAAAACCTTGTCGTTTGTCAATCAAAAGACCAAGTTTTGATCTTAAAATTTATAAATGATAAATGGGAATTGAAGTTTTAGGGTCACAAAGGCTTACCCTAATGATTTAGCACAAGAAATCACTTCAAAATCGCCTCCAGGAGTTCTCCGAAATTCAAAATATGGGTAGATCCCCGAAATGACGAGCCCAAAATCTTTGATATCGCAAAAGCCATCTCTGGTTTGCAAAAGTGAACCCCAGAAAATCTGTCCTTCACTTTCACAAACAAGTCCTCGCTAACGTGAAGGTCGCGATCACAAACAGTTCATTGTGAATGTGTTGGTAAGACTACCTGCCCCTTCACGGATGCGAGCCAACTCTCTCTATCACGAAGTTTGTGAAAGCGATGACCCTTCGTGAAAGCGGGGCATAGAAGAAAATAGCAAAATTTAACCAGCTCAAAATCACCAAAAGGACCCTTGGGATTCACTCAACACCCCGTACATACAAATCACATATGCAATCCAATTAAACTCGACATTCCAAACTCAATGCAACCATCGAAACATGAATCTGAGGTATGCTTCACCTAAAACTCGTGGGAGTCTCAAGAAAAATAACATAACGCCTGAAAAGGTTAAATCAAGCACAAAACCTCTGAAAACTCAACCAAGACCTCACTAAGGCCTAAAATCATCCCTCGAATCCAATGGAACTCTCACAGTTCTGATCCGAATATCCAAACCCCAAATGTTGACCAGAGTCAATCCAAAGGTTAAAATTTCACAAATTTTCAACCCCTAATCCTCAAAATAGACTCTGAATATGAAACCCACAACTCTCTTAGACCAATTTCCATATTTCAAAACTGAGACACTCGATACTACAAAATATACTAAAAATCACTTTAAATCACTTTACACTTTAAAAACCCAAGAACTTGCAGTATTCACAACTTACACACAAAGTTCGAAACCAACTTTCAAAATTCATTCAAAAAAGACTCGGGACTGATATCGGGAGGGATAAAATTATAATTTTACAAAAAATTCTAAAATTGACCAACCGGGTTATTACAATATCCACCACTAAAAATCATGCTTATCCTTGATCATAAAGCAAAAGAAAGTACTTGGAACCTAAATAAATTTAGGATATATAGCATGCATATCAGACTTTGTCTACCAAGTCGCCTCACCAACTAAATAATGCTTCCACTGCACTTCACTTAAACAATATTTTTGTTCCTAATCTTTTTGACCTGCCTATCCAAAATGGCTATAGGCTCATGTAGTGTCCTATTTCTTATGTTTTAATTAGGAAATGACCATTTTTCCCTTCCCCATAGCGTTATCATGCTTAGTTTGTGTTGTGGGAATGGTAGGTATGGTCTTCGATGCGATCGGATGAGTTTTTGGTGATTTTGGCCCTTTTGAGTTGAGAATTATTAGTAAAGTTGACTTTAGTCAACATTTTTAATTTCGATCGTCGGTTATAGATTCAAAATCTTTGATGAATTGATTATGCATTTGTGTTGTATGTGTTATGATGCATTCATCCTCATTTGACATATCATTGTTCATGGAAATATGAGAAAGTGTAAAAAAGCTATTTCTTTTACAATGAAAATGAGACACCTTACATTTATCATTGACAACAAGATAGGTGACAAGTTGATGAGATATTGAGATTTTGAGATTGTAATATGGACTGTGAGTGCCCCTTGGGACTTTTTTGGGAAGTTACAGCTTGGCAAGGTGGTATAAATAGGTTCTGCGACGACCTTGATTCAACCACATCATTTCATCATCTTATTATATTGCATTGGCTAGATTTATTGTATTGTGTGACCTGATTATCTGTTGATATGAGTATTAACTATAGCCTTATATGTTAACCTTATTCAAGTTGTAACACCTTAGCCTGACTATGCATGCCTTTAGTTTTTTTTTTGTTATTAAGGTCATATTGTGTGTGAAATCATTTATAAGGTATTAGTCTAGAAACATCTTTAGATATCTATAAAAGCATTGTTTGTAATGTTGTTATGAAAGAGTGAGGTTTCTATCTCTCTTTCATTTGTTCACACCAATGGTTTTTCTTTTTCCTTTTCTTCTATATATAAATTAATTTTAATTTTGATTCTTACGATATCTGATTAAATACATGTAATCTTTAATTAGATACAGTACTTAATTATCAATATATTATGTTGAGTATGTATTGTTACTTCATATTTGACAGTAATACAATTCTAAAAGTAATTCAAAATATAACATACTTTAACACACACTTCAGTTAATTTAAGAATAGACATTTCACATCTAATATCACAAAAACCAAAAGAACAATTCACTTTTTGGCATTAATCAATGAAGTTCTATCAATAAGGAAAATTATTCTACTCTTCAACACATATAATGTCTCTAAGTAATATTTCATGCATAAATGTCTTATGTTCGATTTGTAGATCCTTGAATAACCATAAACCTCTTTAGAAAAATATTGAAGTCTTCATCTTTAATCATCATACTTATCCTAACATTTCTTGAATCACTTCCAAATCTTCTTCCACTCCATGTTTGAATCTTGTGTTCTTTAAGAAGCTTCTGACAATCCTCTTCTTCACCCCTTTGCAAATTAGCCATGCAAAAGTTGTTTAAAAAAAACAATATGAATTTCAAATTCAAAAGAAAGAAAACTTTTTCAAATATATATCGATAATATAGTTTAAAAAGTAAAGAAATTTCACGTATATGAGGTTACATTATTTTTTAAATAAACTAAAATGAAAATGTTACGTTGTAATATTTTGGTGATTACCAGGGTGTGATTCACACAAGTCTTTGGTAAAGAGGCAATACTGAGGAGGGTAATTTTGGATGACAAAAAGGTCATTGTCCATAACAACTTGTCTTAACATCTGCCATCTGTCAGTCATAAGAGACTGACTATATTCAAAAAAAATTCCAATATGAAATCCAAACAGCTATTAGAGACCACTTCAAGAATTTTAGCAGCTATAAGTTGAGCTTCTTTTGATGGGCACAAAATACAATAGAGCGCTCTACATTGAGTAAATCAAAATTGATGATTTCACATATAAAAAATTTACTCATGAGGACAGATAAAGTCAATAAACTTATAACTTATATGAAAAATTCTAAGAAAAATGGATTAAAATTGTAAAAAAAAACTCACTGATCCAGAACAATAGTGGGGGAAGTGTCCATTGTGTCATTTTTGGGAGTTGTACAAGGGAATGAAGAACACTTCACAAGACAACCATCAATTCCACCCATCATTTTATCTTCTTCTTTTTTCTAATCTAAAATCTTAAATCAGTCACAAATAAATTTATGGGAGAAGAAGACATATTTGGGGTCTATATATAGGGAAGGAAACAAGTATATATATATTTTCATATATAGAAAGGAACTATTTTTGTGACGGTTGGGTATTAAAAGGTGTACATAAAAAATGAAGAGTTATGACTTTTATGTAGAGTTGTGACTTCTATGAAGAATTGTGATTTTTAAGAAAAGTTGTGACTTTTATGAAAAGTTGTGACATTTCTAAACAATTGTGACTTTTATGAAAAGTTGTGAATTTTTCGTAAGGTTGTGACTTTTACGTAGGGTTATGACTTTTGACTTTTCCCAAAGGATTGTGAACTTTTCGATAAGGTACAATAAAAACTTGTACACACTACTCTTTGTTGTCTATTAATAGAGAGGTTTCCTCTTATTTTCCGGCAACAAACTTTTGGACTTCTTCTTCTTATATTTAATCTAGTACTAACTAGTACTAGTATTATAAGTATACTTTACTATTGTTGAGTGGTTCATTGACACCATCATTTTAGGTACCGATGAGTGGTTCATTGACACTAGTGAGTAAGATCATTATATTATGCGAGGATATATTTCATTAACTTCGGGTACTTGAAGAAAATAATTTCTTGAAGGACACTATGCGGCCTCGATTTTCTTCTGTGAGAAAATATATATTTTATAATATTTCTAATATGTTTTAGATTCTATTTTCTTTGCTAGTTTTAAGTTTCTAGTATTTAAAGTATTCTTTAGACTTTGTTGTTTCTTACCATGTTCTTCATAGTATCTTAGTAATATAGGTTGAACTACAATTTTAAGGAAATTATTATATTTTTGTATCTTTTTTTGTTCTTTTGATTGAGGGAAATATATCATGAAAATAGGAGTTTGTGTTCTTATAATTTGTTTTGGACAGATTTTTGGATTGGGGCACGACATATCGTAAATGCCGGTGTTGTGGTATTTATATGATTCTAGTATGTCCAAGTAAGTACATGATGAAGGAATCTTAAACTTGATGCTACACAGTAGTTTCTTACTGTTTCTGACTATAACCTTGATCAAATTAAGATGATTAAGTTAAATAATTTGTTATTGGCTTAATAGTTTTATTCTCTCCGTTGTGGTAAAATTGGGTAGAGAAATGATTTTGTGTGTGTTACATCCAATAATGTAAGAATATTTCTATGATTTTAATCCAAATAAATCGATCATGAATAAATACCCAAGTAACGTTCGACAACAAAAAAAGTGACCTACATGACATCATTATTATTGTTAGATAGATATGATTCAATGGGAGTAAAAATTGAGTTCTATCTTTATTTTCCTTGTTTTATTCTGTTTGGAAACTTATTTTTTTTGTAGTTTTCCACACCATGTGATATTTGATTTTGCGTGATTTATGGAGACTAAAATCTTGTGATTTTCTACTCCTTTTATTTGAAGATTATAAAAACTTCCCAAATATATTTGAATTTGCATTTGGTTTGAAGAATATAAAACTTCGCCAAGAATATTAATGCTAAATGATTTAAAAATTATAAAAAGTTCATCGCTAACTAGAACCAATGTTGTATTTTTGGTTTCTGGAGATTAAAACCTCTTGATTTTCTACTCCATTTGAATTTGAAAATTATTTGAAGTTTAACATTAAAAGTTCATTCGTTGAAGAAAATCACATAAAACATAAAAAAAATAATTAAAACCTTAAAATTAAAGGACACTTCAAAATTATTTTTTAAAATAATACACATATATTTTTTAAATAATTAAAAATGAAAAGATAATTAATTAATTAAAAATAGTGTAAAGTGAGAAAGAAATTAAAATAAATATTAAATAAAGAAACAAATAAAAATAATTAAACATATATAAGTTTTAAAATCAATAAATATGTGTACTAACTAATTATAAAGTTACCAATCAAAAAATGACATGTGTCCAATTTGTGCTCTCATCATTTGCCTTCGAGAGATGGTGCAAACTCTCTATGATATGACAACATTTGTAGTGTATTTATTCCATTTTAAATTTGTTTGGGGGTGGGTGGGGCAATGGGACCCTAGTAAAGGCCATTAGAGAAAAATTAGTCCACTTGGCTAACCAAAGACATAATTTAAACAATCGCTTGAAAAAGTCCATTGAAGAAAAATTATCTCATTCTGACATATTACACCCCATGACATTTGGAGGGCACAAAATATAATAGAGTGCTCAACATTAAGTAAATCGAAATTGATGATTTCATATATAAAAAAATTGACTCATGAGGGCAGGTGAAGACAATAATCTTATAACTTATATGAAAACTTTTAAGAAAAATGAATTAAAATTGTAAAAGAAAACTCATTGATCCAGAACAGAGAAAGAAGAACACTTTACAAGACAACCATTTGTTCCACTCATCTTTTTCTCTTTATTTTTTCTAATCTAAAATCTTAAATCACCCACAAATAATCCTATGGGAGAAGAAGACAGATTTGGGGTCTATATATAGGAAAGGAGACAAGTATATATATTTTCATATATAGAAAGTGTAACAACCCGAACCGTCGTTAATTAGGAAAGGAAAAATGTCAGGGAAATTGGGTCTTCAGCCTTCTAGAGCCGGGCTGATGCCGCCAGGGCGGTGGCGCTTTAGCGGGATAAGTTGACCGGCTTGATTGGCCACAACTTGAGTCAACATCCTTACAGCATCCTGGAACTCAACATTTGTGACTTCTCCTTGAGGGAGTTGCACTTCTGGTGCATTGAGTACATCTTAATCTTAAGGATCAATATTTCTCCTTGTAGGACGTCCTCGAACAACTCTTTTAGGAGGCATGATATGAAAATATACACGCAAGTACGAATTAGAAGAAACTTTTATAGAGTTGAACTCTATCGCGTGAAAAATGGTAAGAAGAAGTGATATGTTTCTTAAATGTTGTAGCCTCCTAATTATAGATGAAGCGCTTCACACCGATAACAAGGAATCCAAATACACGGCTTCATAGGCACCCTAGGACTCTTGAAATTTGTGCTATGATACCATGTTTGTCACGCCTCAAGCCTACACCCTGGACGTGACCGGCACTCGAGAACCACCGTTGGTCCCCAAGCAAACCCTTGGCATGGCTCAATACTCAGTGGAAGACTTTCTAAGCAACATAGGAACTCCTATTTAGTTATTAACACCATATCTCATTAATAAAGTAGTTTAACTAAAATTATCCGAAATGCTCAAATAAACATAACTATTCAACTCCAAGACTTTAAAAAAAAGACTCTATAACTAATACTATTTGTGAAGCCTCTAAATATATGATGGATGTCGGGAAAAGACCCCCGACAACCTAACAAGAAAAAAACCATAATATAAAGCCTTACAGAAAGCAAGGAGGCTCACCAAAGTTATCTGGAATGCAATGGGATCAACAAAGCTTCAGTTGATGACCCTGACCACCTGTATTTGCATCATATAAAGATGCAAGTTGAATGACATCAGTACCTTGAATACTGGAGCATTTAAGGGGAAAATTGAAACAAAAGTAAATATAGCTGAATTGATAGAAAGGGAAGACATATTCACCTTAACTCAACTCAACTCATTATAAAAGCAATGGGAAAAGAATGCAATGTATAAAACTTTTATAATAGTAGATATCAACTCAATATATATTAAAATAATATAAATAAACTCTTTACTCTTATTTGGGAGATTCTCTAATCGACAACCATCACTATGACCTTCGTCTCACCCACACTGCCAAAACTGCCTTTTACATAGAACACCTCAACTAAGTGGATCCACTAAGTTGTGCTTAAAAGAAATAAGGAATAATCTAAAAAGTATGACCATATACCCATGTTGGCATATATGGTTTATGAGGATTTTATGTTGTCTGAACTCATCCCCATATCAGTGCTCATATGTTTTTAAAATATATGTCTTCCTCAATTTGAGATAATTACTCAAAAGATCCGCTTAAAAGAGGTGATGCTCAAGACTCCTCATAAACTCATTTAGAAATAAGTATTTCTTTTGTTTTAATGTAAAACTATTACACTTGGGAATACTTAGTTCCCGTTATACTCATTTGAAACATATCAGTTAATTCTCCTCATTTTTATACTCATTTACCCAAGTCTTAAATCAAATTAAAAATGATTGCAAAAGACATCTCAAAATGACTCAAAAGAACTCTCTTGAAACTTTCCTCTTAATTTTACTTGAATTTTAAATGTGAATTAAAGAGCTATGATTAGGATATAGGATCTCTCAATGATTAATGAAGTCTCAGATAGTTAGTAATAAGAAGAGAGCGATGACAAAAACTGAAAAGCATTGGCACGACGTGGAGGAGGATTTAATTTTTGGCCGCGAAATAAATTTTGAGACATAGGACTCTGTAACCTCTCCATAATGTTGAGAGAGGGGTGACTATGTGAAGACTGAAATTTCAAAACGCCTCCGCTATGCGGACCTGGGCGCATATTTTTGTCTGATCTTTTCTTCCTCTCCCAAAATCGATTCAGTTCATACCCAATGCAATTCTCCGGTCCAATTTCACGAAATTTCATCAACCCAGAACATTTTCAATGAAACCCACACAAAATCTATCAACTAACTCCACTCATTGGCAAAACCCTCGCCTCAAGAATTCAACGACCTCCATTGTCAACTAAAACTCAAGAAACTTTTCAAGAACTCAATAAATCAACTTCAAGAACGAATTCATGGGTAAAATTTTACATGATTGGTGTGAGGGTAAACAAACCAAACACTATGAAAGCTTAACTACCTCGAAAGAACTAGTTCTTGGTGATTTCCCCAAATTTCTTGATAAACTCTTGAAACCTTCTCTTTTCTCCTCTTGTACCTTGCCCTAACTTTCTAGACGTTTAAGACTGAATGAAAACTGATCTCAATCAGTTTAGACCACTATTTTGGTGATAAAAATGCTTAGGCTTAGTGGGGGTAAGGAAAAGACCAAAATATCCCTTATTAAAATAGTTGAAATGCCTAAATTAGCGAGGTTGTACTCAAATGGGCATAACTCCATCATCCGAGCTCGGAGTTTGGCAAAATCGGTGGTGCTGGAAATAGGACTCAAAGACCTTCGATTTGATACCTCATGGGCCACCTAACTCTTTATGCGCCGAAAGTTATTGTCGTTTGAAGGTGACCCAAAACTAAAAACTGAACGATGTCTAAGGTATTACAACCCCAAAACCTTATTGTGACGTGTACATGACACTATACGGAATTGAAAGATAAGTACAAGTCTCAATGTATTTTTCTCTAGAATAGAACAAAGCACAAAACAAGGAACAAGAGGGTCCGTTGGGATGACAAGCAGCTGCCTCTAAATGTCTTTTGAAAGCCTAAAATATAGAAGAAAAACAATCACATGGATCTGTAGAACCTACACACGTGTAGAAGCAAAAAGTGAGTACCAAACAACACGGTACTCATCAAGTAACCTACTAAAAAAAGCAAATTTAAGCTAGAGTATGAGTACTCCTTTCATCTAACTGAACTTTCTCAAACTACAACTTGCACAGAAATCAGTCAAACCGAACAATTTAAAAATACACAAATCACAAGCCTTAACAATCGCAATTTAACAGTCACAGTTCAACAACCAACAAGTATCAAGTAAACTATTTTCCTTTGGCACAATATCACTTTACAAAAACATTTTCCTTCGGTACAATATCACTAGACGAAACCATTTTCCTTCGGTTTTATATAATATCATTTGTCAGAACAATTTTCCTTCAGCATAATCATCACATGTCTCATCACGCTGCACAATAATCGATGCAAATGAGTAATATTACACCATAAGAAAGAGATAGATAACAAATAAAGTAATTCAAGTCCACAACCATGCAATCAAGGCTTTTCATCAATAAATACACAATGAACGGAAATACAAGATTCTACAAGTTTTATAAGGCTTAGAAGATCACTTGCCTCAATTCAATCAAAAATCAATCCAAGACTCGAGTCTTCCCTTTCTGAACAATGTACAATGCCACACAATCTAGTTCAATAAAGTTATCACAATAAGTTTCTAGAAATAACAACACCCAAATAATACATTTTAAAAAGGAAAAAGGGTCAAAAATACCCCTCAATTTTGATCTATTAGTTGATTATACCCCTACAGTTAAAACAAAGTTATATATACCCTCGCCGTCATTTATTTCACCATTGATTCCCTCAATTGACGAAATCACCAAATTGACTCAAACTAATTTAAATTTTAAAAAACGTCCCATTTCCCATTTTAAACCCAATGCCCCATAGTATAACCCGTATAACCCATTCCCATTTTACCCATTCTTTCAATTTTTCCATATAACCCATTCCCCTTTACCCCTTTACCGTTTAAGTTCTCCACGTTTGTTCTTCATTTCCCAATATGTTCAAAATTCTATCAGGTACTTTCCTTTTAGAGAACAACAACAACAATGGTTGTACAAAAAAATTCACCCTGGAAACACAAAAGATTGGATAAAACGTAAAATGTTGATAGCTCACAAAGAATTTTTCCAATGAATCAAATGTTAACTCTCTTCCATAGAAGGTAGAATTCAATGACTTAAACAAACATGAAGATACTGCGAAAACTGGCAAGTGTTGAAGATCAGGATCATAATCCAAGCTATTACAAGCCACATAATGAGTATAATGAATCCATTTCCACCAAATAATGTGAATCCCAGAAAGACGTTTCTCTGACATTATCAGTATCATTTTATTGAACCCCTTTTTTTTCATTATCAAGAAATGACCAGAATCATGACCCAAGTAAGAAATTTGCATCCAAGTTAACCCCAACAATGCTCCAAAAAGCATATGAATCAAGAAATTATCACTAAAAATTACAGCATAGAAAGTCAAGAAAACAAAACCCCATAAAACAATAAATAGATGACCCCATGACCCTTTTTGTTACACAATCCAGCTATAGCAAAGTCAACACAAAGCTTTCTATAATCCCTTGATACCTCAGAAACCTGAGAGTCTTCTAAATAATAACCAGTAAAGAGGTTATCAAGATGTTGCCAAGTAGTACCTGGATGAAAAGCAATGAATGCATCAGTTGCCTCTTGTCCATTAAGATTAAGTAAAGGGATATCCCCACCAGAGTGTTGCTTAATCCAATCAGTCACTTTAAATGGGTAAGGGAAATGAAGAACAATTTAGTAGAAGTTAATGGCTAAAGGGAAATGAGTTATATGGAAAATTTGAAATAATGGGTAAAATAGGAATGAGTTATACGGGTTATACTATGAGGCATTGGGTTTAAAATGAGGAACGGGTCTTTTTTAAAAATTCAGGTTAATTTGAGTTAATTTGGGGATTTCCGTCAATTGAGAAGTATAAAAGGTGAAATTAGTGACGGCGAGGGTATGAATAACTTTATTTTAACGGTAGATGTAGAGTCAACTAGTAAAACAAAGTTGAAGAGTATTTTTACCCTTTTCTCTTTTAAAAAATGGGTCAAAACAACTCAAAACCCCAATTCCAAAATTGAGATTTGAATCAAATAATCTTTACTTCAAAATGTTACCCAATGAATTAGGAACTGGTTGGGGAAAACTATTTTGAAAAAGAAATTAAGAGGAGTTCACAATCACCATTTTATTTTAGAACTCAAGTTCTTCTAAAACCTTGTCATTTGTCACTCAAAATACCAAGGTTTGATCTTAAAATTTATAAATGATAAAAGGGAATTGAAATTTTAGGGTCACAAAGGCTTACCCTAATGATTTAGCACAAGAAATCACTTCAAAATTGGCCCCAACGGTTTTTTGAAATTCAAAATGGGGGTAAATACCCGAAATGCCAAGACAAAAAGGGTCTCTGATATCGCAAAAGCCACCTCTGCTTCGCAAAAGTTAACCCTAGAAAGCCTGGCCTTCGCTTTTGCGAACTAGTCCTCGTTAACGCGAAGGTCGCGATCACAAATAGGTCATCGCGAATGTGTTGATCAGACTACCTGCCCCTTCGCAGATGCGAGCTAACTCTCTCTATCACGAAGGTTGTGAAAGCGATGACCCTTCATGAAAGCGGGGCAAAGAAGAAAATAGCAAAATTCAACCAACTCAAAATCACCAAAAGGACCCTTGGGATTCACTCAAAACCTTGTATATACAAATCACATATGCAATCCAATTAAACTCGGCATTCCAAACTCAATGCAACCATCAAAATATGAATTTGAGGTATCCTTGACCTAAAACTCGTGAGAGTCTCAAGAAAGAGAACATAATGCCTGAAAAGGTTAAATCAAGCTCGAAATCTCTGAAAATTCAACCAAGACCTCACTTAGGCCTAAAATCATCCCTCGAATCCAATGAAACTCTCACAATTCTGATCCGAATATCTGAACCCCGAATGTTGACCAGAGTCAATGCAAAGGTTAAAATTTCTTAAATTTTCAACCCTCAATCCTTCAAAAGACTTTAAATATGAAACCCATAACTCCCTTAGACCAATTTCCATATATTGAGACTAATGGAATTGTCAAAATTTCATTTTGATATTCGAAACTACAAAATATACTAAAAATCACTTTTAATCATTTTACCCTTTATAAACCCAAGAACTTACAATATTCACAACTTACACTCAAAGTTCGGAACCAACTTTCAAAACAATTTTAGAAAAGATTTGGGGCATAAGGAGGGATAAAATTATAATTTTACAAAAATTACTAAAAACAACCAACCAGGTGATTACATTATCCACCACTAAAAACCATGTTCATCCTCGATCATAAAGAAAAAGAAAGTACTTGGAGCCAAAAAAATTTAAGGATATCTAGCGTGCATATCAGTCTTTGTCTACCAAGTCGCCTCACCAACTAAATAGTGCTTCCGCTGCACCTTCACTTAAACAATATTTTTATTTCTAATCTTTTTGAACTGCCTATCCAAAATGGCTATAGGCTCATGTACTGTCCCATTTCTTATGTTTTAATTAGGAAATGGCCATTTTGCCCTTCCCCATAACGTTATCATGCTTAGTTTGTGTTGTGGGAATGGTTGGTATGGTCTTCGATGCGATCGGATGTGTTTTTGGTGATTTTGACCCTCTTCAGTTGAGAATTATTAGTATAGTTGACTTTGCTGAACATTTTTAATTCCAAGCGTCGGTTAGAGATTCAAAATCTTTGATGAATAGATTATGCATTTGTGTTGTATGTCTTATGATGCATTCTTCCTTATTTGACATATCATTGTTCATGGAAATATGAGAAAGTGGAGAAAAGCTATTTATTTTAGTAAGAAAATGAGACACCTTACATTTATCATTGATCACGAGTTAGGTGACAAGTTGGTGAGATATTGAGATTTTGAGATTGTTATATGGACTGTGATCCCCCCTTGGGTCTTTTTCTAGAAGTTAAAGCTCGGCAAGGTGTATACAATAGGTTCTGCGATGACCTTGATTCAACCACATCATTTCATTATCTTATTGCATTGCATTGGCTAGATTTATTGTATTGTGTGACTTGATTATCTATTGATATGAGTATTAACTATAGCCTTTTGTGTTAACCTTATTCAAGTTGTTACACTTTAGCCTGACTATGCATGCCTTTATTTATTTATTTTGGTTATTAAGGTCATATTGTGTGTGAAATCATTTATAAGGTATTAGTCTAGAAATATATTTAGATATCTATAAAAGCATTGTTTGTAATGTTGTTATGAAAGAGTGGGGTTTCTATCTCTCATTCATTTGTTCACACCAATGGTTTTTGTTTTTCCTTTTCTTCTATATATAAATTAATTTTAATTTTTATTCTTATGATAAGGGGACAGTCTTTGGCCCAAGTAAAATAAAAGCAGGCCTCCCCTTCCACCCAAGTGGACTATTCTCTTCTTATGTAGTCTAAGAAAAGAGAGATATCCTTGCGCAAGGTGAAAGATCGATGTCTTTCAGAATTCTAAAAAGATCAAGAATTGTGTGCCTTTAGTTCCTATCTTTCTTGATTAAATACATGTAATCTTTAATTCGATACATTACTTAATTATCAATATATTATGTTGAGTATGTAATGTTACTTCATATTTGACAGTAATACAATTCGAAAAATAATTAAAATATAACATACTTCAACACACAGTTGAGTTAATTGATGAATAGACATTTTGCATCTAATATCATAAAAATCAAAAGAACAATACACTTTTTGGCATTAATCAATGAAGTTCTATCAATAAGGAAAATTATTCTACTCTTCAACACATATAATGTCTCTAAGTAATATTTCACGCATAAATGTCTTATTTTCTATTTGTAGATCCTTGAACAGCAGTAAGCCTCTTCAGAAAAATGTTGAAATCTTCATCTCTACTCAACATACTTATCCTAACATTTCTTGAATCACTTCCAAATTTTCTTCCACTCCTTGTTTGAATCTTGTGTTCTTTAAGAAGCTTTTCACAATCCTCTTCTTCACCCCCTTTGTAAATTAGCCATGCAAAAGCTATTTCAAAAAAACAATATGAATTTCAAATTCAAAAGAAAGAAAACTTTTTCAAATATATATAGATAATATAGTTTAAAAAGTAAAGAAATTTTAAGTATATGAGGTTACATTATTTTTTAAATAAACTAGAATGAAAAAGTTACGTTGTAATATTTTGGTGATTACCAGGGTGTGGTTCACACAAGTCTTTTGTAAAGAGGCAATACTGAAAAGGGTAATTTTGGATGACAAAAAGGTCATGGTCCATAACAACTTGTCTTAACCTCTGCCATCTGTCAGTCATAAGAGACTGTATTCAAAGAAATTTTCCAGTGTGAAATCCAAACAGCTATTAGAGACCACTTCAAGAATTTTAGCAGCTCTAAGTTGAGCTTCTTTTGATACACCAATTGTACTAATCTCCATGAACTTTGTCATTTTCATTGCCACCTCTTTGTCATTAACAAGTGTCCAACTACATGCAAATCAATTTATAATAAGTGATAAATTAAAATATGTTCTAATATTGTGATTGTGATCTCACTTGAAATTAATGTTTAAAAAACTTACCCAATTCTTGAACCAGCATGGCCAGTGCATTTGGAAATAGTAAAGAGCATAACATCATGGTTGGCAGGTGAGGTAATAGCAGTATATTGTGGCCAATAATAAGCTAAATCATAGATTAATTTCCCTTGATCTCCATTAACTACAGGCTGTCTAATAATCCCATCAGGAGTATTTGGAGATGTAATCAATTCAATATAAGGTCCGTATTTCTCAAAAGTTTTTGCATCTCCTGCCCATTTGTGTAGTCCTGACCTCACAAAATCAGTCAAATCAGGATATGCCTGCAAAAAGACAAACAAATATTAATAATTGATCCAAAAATGTCACTTTTAAATTTGACTTATTAAGTCACATGATGTGTTCCAAGAACTATGATTCATGTTTTGTATATAAGGGTGTGACCTATTGATTTCTGAAGTTGATTGTGACTCCTGAAATTTCGAATTTAAAATCCAGCAAAGGAAAAAAGAATGTTATATTTAATTGATCTAATAGGTACCAAGAACCATAACCTCAGACTACTAATTAAATTGAGCATAGCATATCCTTCACAATTTAAATAAAAAATAAATTGTATAAACGTATACCGAATAAAAAGGTGTAGCTGAAACTACACCGATTGGCTGAAGTTGATCAGATGGAGAAAGAGCATAAAGGGCAGCCTGCACAAGCTGCCTTGATCCAGTGCCAACAACAATATAGTGATTATCCACAATTGCATTTCCAACTACATTGTGCAGCCTCTTAATTTGTTCCTCTATTTTTGACTCCAAGAACCAACACAAGCTCTTACCATTAGCAAATAACTCAATGAATCATCACCATTGAATGTTATGTCACACTTGTTCCCCATTTTTCTCCAATATGTCTCATACATTGTGGGATCACCACTATATACACATACAAAATGAAATCCCGAATTAGTATTCCAACAAAGAATTGAGGATTTCAACGAATTGTAACAAAATGGAACTAATCTTGAGAGAGATTTAATCAATCTCAAAAGCTAGCTAGTTCATTAGGGAATGATTCTATAAGGACGCACCGTCTTATCATTTCTAAGGCCACTCTATAAATTTTGTCCCCTTTTATCACAATGGTTAAATTCTTCGCAAAAAGTAGGTAGATGAATATATTTTGTAGACAAATTCAGTCCACTTGGCTAACCAAAGACATAATTTGAACGACCGCTTGAAAAATGCTATTGGAGAAAAATTATCTCATTCTAACACATTACACTCCATGACATTTTTTGGGGACAAAATACAATAGAGCACTCAACATTGAGTAAATCGAAATTGATGATTTCATATATAAAAAATTTACTCATGAGGACTGATAAAGACAATAAACTTATAACTTATATGAAACATTCTAAGAAAAAGGAATTAAAATTGTAAAAGAAAACTCACTGATCCAGAACAATAGTGGGGGAAGTGTCCCTTGTGTCATTTTCTGGAGTTGCAAAAGGGAATGAAGAACACTTGACAAGACCACCATCACTTCCACTCATCTTTTTCTCTCTTTTTTTTCTAATCTAAATCTTAAATCAGTCACAAATAAACCTATGGGAGATGAAGACAGATTTGGGGTCTATATATAGGGAAGGAGACAAGTATATATATTTTCATATACATATATAGAAAGGAACTATTTTTGTGAACGTTCGGTTTTAAAAGGTGTACATAAAAAATGAAAAGTTATGACTTTTATGAAGAGTTGTGACTTTTATGAAGAATTGTGACTTTTACAAAGAGTTGTGACTTTTATGAAGAGTGGTGACATTTCTGAACAATTGTGACTTTTATGAAAAGTTGTGATATTTTCGTAAGGTTGTGACTTTTAATAAGGGTTATGACTTTTGGCTTTTCCCAAAGGGTTGTGACCTTTTCGATAAGGCACAATAAACACTTGTTCACACTACTCTTTGTTGTCAATTACTAGAGGGGTTTCCTCTTATTTTCAACAACGAGTTTTTGGACTTCTTCTTCTTCTATTAAATCTAGTATACTAGTATTATAAGTACACTTTACTGTTGTTGAGTGGTTCATTGATACCATCGTTTTAGGTACCGATACAATGGTAAGTATGATCATTATATAATGGGAGGAAATATTTCATTAATCTCAGGTACTTGTTCCCTGAAGGACATAGTATACGGGCTCAAGTTTCTTCTGTTAGGAAATATATTTTTTATAATAATTCTAATATGTTCTGGATTCTATTTTCTTTGCTAGTTTTAAGTTTCTATTTTTTAAAATATTCTTTAAACTTTGTTGTTTCTTACCATGTTCTTCAAAGTTATTGTTATAAGTATCTTAGAAATATAGGTTGAACTACAAATTTAAGGAAATTATTAAATTTTTGGATCTGTTTTTGTTCTTTTGATTGAGGGAAATAGATCATGGAAGTAGGAGTTTGTTTTCTTATAATTTGTTTTGGACAGATTTTTGGATTGGGGCACAACATATCGTAAACGCCGTTGTTGTGGTATTTATAAGATTCTAGTATGTCCAAGTAAATACAAATCTTACACTTGATGCTACACAGTAGTTTCTTATTGTTTCTGACTATAACCTTGATCAATTAAAGATGATTAAGTTAAATAATTTGTTATTGGCTTAATAGTTTTATTCTCCGTTGTGGTAAAATTGGGTAGAGAAATACTTTTGTGTATGTTACATCCAATATTGTAAGTATCTTTCTATGATTTTAATCCAAATAAATCGATCATGGATAAAGACTCAGGTGATGTTTGACAACAAGAAAAGTGACTTGCATGACATCTTCATTACTGTTAGATAGATATGATTCAATAGGAGTAAAAATTGAGTTCTATCTTTATTTTCCTTTTTTATTTCATTTTCACCTTTATAAGTTATGAGATTTATTTCATAAATGTTAGGATAGATGTTCATTATGTGATGATCTCAGAATATATTTTTATTTTGTTTTGAGACTAATTTTTTTTGTAGTTTTCCACTCCATGTGAAATTTAATTGTGTCTGATTTATGGAGACTAAAATTTTGTGATTTTCTACTCCTTTGATTTAAAGAATATAAAAACTTCACCAGATACATTTGAATGTGTATTTGGTTCGAAGAATATAAAACTTCGCCAGGAATATTAAGGCTAAATGATTTAAAAATTATAAAAACTTCATCGCTATCTAGAACCAATGTTATATTTTTGGTTTCTGGAGATTAAAACCTCTTAATTTTCCACTCCATTAGAATTTGAAAATTATTTGAAGTTTAACATTAAAAGTTCATTCGGTGAAGAAAATCACATAAAACATAAAAAAATTAAAACGTTAAAATTAAGGGACACTTTCAAAAAAAAATTTAAAAACAATAAAGATGAATTAAAAGTGGAAAGTTAATTAATTTATTAAAAATAGTGTAATGTGAGAAAGAAATTAAATAAATATTTAACAAAGAAAGATATAAAAATAATTAAACATATATAAGTTTTAAAATCAATAAATATGTGTACTAACTAATTATAAAGTTACGAATCAAAAAGTGACATGCGTCCAATTCGTGCACTCATCACTTGCCTTCGAGAGATTGTGCAAACTCTCTATGCCATGTCAGTATTTGTAGTGTATTTATTTCATTTTAAATTAGTTTGGGGGAAGGGGAGGGGGGTAATAGGATCCTAGTAAAGTTTAGGTGTGTCTCTCGGATTTTGGTAGTCTAGGGGGTACTTGTGCCTTATCACTAAAGAATATAAAACTTCCTCATTTACTAGAAACAAATTTTATAAAGATTCAGCCTTTATAGTTAGTATTCAGAATACTAAATTGTATGTGACAAAAAAGTAGTGACATAAAGTTAGTGATTTTGTGCCTGCAATGGGTGTCTCTATGGAATGAACTTTTACATTTTGTAAAGATTGTCAAAGGGAATTGAAGCACTACAATTCTTCTGTAGGATATTATTTCCAAAAGAAACTTCGTGCTATCAATGTCATTTTGATAGGAAAATATTTTCTCTAGGAAATTATCTTCCAAAAATGATGAGGAAATTACTTCCTCAATGTAAATAGGAAGAAAAAAAGTTCTACAAGTGGCATTCCATATTGATTGTCTTTCTCACTCTCCAAGCTCCAACGCACCTCATTTTCACCCAACCCCTTATAAAGTACTCCATCCCATCTCTCATAGTACTATTTGTCTAGATTATGTATAAATGATTTTAGGAGAATATTTTCGCATGTCTACCGCACACAAGATCAAAATTATGGTAAGAAATCCACTTATTTTCTAAGCAAACGTTTTCCTTCATATATAGAACACACCCTTAGAATCTGGTCTTTCCTTCCTATATATTTTTGTCAAATCTAATTTATAACTTTGTGTACATCAATGATCGATAAAGTAACATTTTAACTAAGAATTTTTTATATATATTTTCATTCTAATGTTTGATGTTTGTCTTTTAGGTTCAACATGGATCAAAGCCATATGTCTATTCATCATGGAAGGAAATAAATATTACGAAGACCTTTTAGTTAAGGATAATCCTCATTTTCATGTTCCAATAATAGAGACCATGAATTTCATGATTCAAAATTGGATGTGATGACACAAATCTATTCCCACCAAGACAAGTCGGCCTCAAATTAAATGACATGAAAGAAATGCGGAAAGTAAATTAAGAATAACATAAGAGCAGAAAATTTATTCATGCTAATATAAACCCAAAATCTGGAAGTACAAGTCTCAATGTTTTCGTCTCAAGAATAGAATAAAGCAAAAAATAAGGAACAAGAGGGTCCGTTGGATGACAAGCAGTTGCCTCTCAAACTCTTTCGAAACCCTTAAAAAAAGAAGAAAAGCAATCACACGGATCTGGACTGTGAACCTACACAAATATAAAAGCAAGGAGTGGGTACCAAACAACACGGTAATCAACAAGTAACCTACTAAACAAACAAAAACTAAGCTAGAATATGATACTCCTTTCATCATACCCGAACCTCCTTAACTACAACCTACACTAAAATTAGTCAAACCTAACAGTTTTACAATACACAGTTCACAAAGCTTAACATTCACAATTTAACCGTCAAAGTTCAACAACCAACAAATATCAAGTAAACCATTTCCCTTAGGCACAATATCACAAGACAAAACCATTTTCCTTTTGGAAAATATCACTACTCGGAACCATTTTACTTTGGCTTTATATAATATCGCTTGTCGAAACCATTTTTCTTCGGTATAATTATCACATGTCTCATTACGATGCACAACAATCGATGCAAATGAGTAATTTTACACCATAAGAAAGAGACAACAAATCAAGTAATTCAAGTCCACAATAATGCAATCAAGGTTTTTCATCAATCAATACACAATGAACGAAAATACAAGATTCTATATGTTTTATAGGGCTTAGAAGATCAGTTGCCTCAATTCAATCAAAAGTTAATGCAAGACTTGAGTCTTCCTTTTCTGAGCAATGTACATTACCACACAATCTAGTCCAATCAAGTAATCACAATAAGATGCTAGAATTAACAACACCCAAATCATACATTCTTAAAATGGGTCAAAGCAACTCAAAACCCCAATTCCAAAATTGAGGTTTGCATAAAATAATCTTTACTTCAAAATGTTACCCAATGAATTTGGAACTCATTGGTAAAAACTATTTCAAAAAAGGAATTAAAAGCAGTTCACAATCACCAGTTTATTTTAGAAATCAAGTTCTTCTAAAACCTTGTCATTTGTCAATCAAAAGACCAAGTTTTGTTCTTAAAATTTATAAATGATAAAAGGGAATTGAGGTTTTAGGGTCACAATGGATTACCCTAACAATTTATCATAAGAAATCACTTCAATATCTCTTCCAAAGGTTCTCCAAAATTAAAAATAGGGGTAAATCCCTGAAATGACATGCCAAAAAGGGTCTCAGATGTTGCAAAGGACACCTTTGGTTTGCAAGAGGGAATTCCAGAAAACCTGCCCTTCGCTTTTGTGAACCACTCTTCGCTAATGCGAACGTCGCGATCAGAAACAAGTCATCACGAATGTGTTTGTCAGACTACTTGCCCCTTAGTGGATGCGAGCCAACTCTCTCTATCACGAAAGTTGTGAAAGAGATAACCATTTGTGAAAGCGGGGCATAGAGGACACTAGGAAAATACAACCAACTCAAAATCACCAAAAGGACCCTTGGGATTCGCTCAGAACCTCGTACATACAAATCACATATGCAATCCAATTAAACTCGGCATTCCAAACTCAATGGAACCGTTGAAACATGAATCTGAGGTATCCTTGATGTAAAACTCGTGAGAGTCTCAAGAAAATGAACATAATGCCTAAAAAGGTTAAATGAAGCTCGGAACCTCTGAAAATTCAACCAAGACCTCATTTAGGCCTAAAATCATCCCTAGAATCCAATAGAGCTCTCAGAGTTCTGATCGGAATATCTGAACCCCTGAATGTTGACCAGAGTCAATACAAAGGTTAAAAATTCACAAATTTCCGACCCTCAATCCTCAAAAAGACTCTGAATATGAAACCCAAAACTCCCTAAGACCAATTTCCATATTTTGAGACTAATGGAATTGTTGAAATTTATTCCTGATACTCGAAAATCCAAAAGACACTTAAAATCACTTTACCCTTTTAAAACCCAAAAACATACAATATTCACAACTTTTACTCAAAGTTTGAGACTAAATTTGAAAACTCAATCAGAAAAGACTCGGGGCTGATATCGAGAGGGATAATATTATAATTTTACAAAAATTTCTAAAAATGACCAACTGGGTTATTACATTATCCACCACTAAAAATCATGTTCGTCCTCGATCATAAAGCAAAAGAAAGTACTTGGAGCCTAAAAAATATAAGGATATCTAGCATGCATATCAGACTCTGCCTCCCAAGTTGCCTCACAAACTAAATAGTGCTTCCACTACACCTTTACTATAAAAATCTTTTCTATCCTAAGCTTTTGGACCTTTCTATCCAAAATGGCTATAGGCTCATGTAATGTCCTATTTCTAATGTTTTTGATTTAGGAAATGACCCTTTGGTCATTCCCCAGAGTGTTATGAAGCTTAGTTTGTGTTGTGAGAATGGTTGGTGTAACACCTCAGAACCTACCTTAAGCGCTTAAGCAGGAAAAAGGGGCAAAGCAAAAAGAAATTAGAGGACCATGGGCCCTTTCACAGGCCGTGGATCCCCACATGAGCCATGGGATAGCTCATAGAAGTGAGGCAGAGCCACCAAGGCTCAAACATTGAACCACGGAAGCCCATCATGAGTCGTGGTCTCGATGACGGGTCGTGGATGGGTCCGTCATCGTCTGTTATCCAAATCAAACTTAGATCGATTATCGGTCTGCATTCAATAACTTTAATGGTGAGTCCTCATATTTTGAGGACAATAGACATGCTTTCATTTTAGTCTTTACTTTCAGTTTTCAGTTTTCAGTTTTCAGTTTTGTTAGAATTAGCTGAGGGGCATGTCACAGCAACTCAACTCAGTTAGAGGCTATTCAGACATACTAGTAGAATCAACTTGAACTATTAAGTTTATCTTTCAGTTGTTATTAAACTCTTAGTATGTTTTATACATCCAGACTAGGTGGGGTCTTCCCCATTTTCAGTTATCCATTGTTTTATATTCCGCAAAAAATACATGTTTTATTCTGTTACTCTATGTATGCTTGATATATGCTAGACACAAGGTTAGCTTTGGGTCACTCGTAATCCTAGGTCCTATGTCCACATTCAGCAGCTTTAGTGGTGAGTCCTCATATTTTGAGGACAATAGACATGCTTTCATTTTAGTCTTTACTTTCAGTTTTCAATTTTGTTAGAATTAGCTGGGGGGCATGTCCCAGCAACTCAACTCAGTTAGAGGCTTTTCAGACTTACTACTGGAATCATCTTGAACTATTAAGTTTATCTTTGAGTTTCTATTAAACTCTTAGTATGTTTTATACATCCAGACTAGTTGGGGTGTTCCCCATTTTCAGTTATCCATTATTTTAGATTCCAAAAAAAAGTACATGTTTTATTCAATTTTTCTCAGTATGCTTGATATATGCTAGACACAAGGTTAGCTTTGGGTCACTCATAATCCTAGGTCCCATGTTATGTCAAGGGGGTAGCATCGAGGCATGAAAAACATTGTATCAGAGCATTAGGTTCAAGAGTCCTAGGATGTCTAAAAGCCGCACTAAGTAGAGTCTCTTTCATGGGTGTGAACTGCACCACATCTATGAGAGGGAGACTAGGAAATGTTTTAAGGAAAACTTTACTTTGTTTGCTATTCTTATCGTGCGTGGGTATGATCCAACTTCTCCTTTCTAATCCTTTGTTATGCATTTCAGATCATGACTCTTTGTAGAGTTAACGCACGGAATGCTAATGCACACAATTCCAACATAGTTCCTCCAGTCTCGAACCATGAGGTTAAGAATTAAGAATTTCGAAATGTGATCAAACTCTAGGCTCAGAGTGTGGCGAATCAGAAAAATCAACAGGTCCAGTTCCTACTAACACAAATGGTGGATCAGCTACAGCTAGCGTTCGAGACTTTGTTCGAATGAATCCGCCTGAGTTTCTAAGGTCGAAGGTTTGTGAGAACCCACAGAACTTCATTGATGAGGTTAAGAAAATCCTTAGGTTAATGCAAGTGGATGAAACTTAGAGTGTTGAGTTAGCATCCTATCAACTAAACATGTGGCTCATATCTGGTTCACCTAGTTGAAAGATAACAGGGTTGCAGATGCAGCTCTTATGACTTGGGATTGTTTTAGTGGCGCTTTCCTAGACATGTTCTTCCCAAGGTAATTGAGAGAAGCTAAGGCACAAGAGTTTATGAACTTGAAGCATCGTTTTATGTTGGTCCAAGAGTATAGTCTGAAGTTCACTAATCTCTCCAGGTATGCTCCACACATGGTTGCCGATTCAAGGGCACAAATGAGTAAGTTATTATTTGGGGTATCAGATATGGTGAAGACTAAGTGCAGGAACGCTATGATTCTAGGGGATATGGATATTTCCAGACTAATGACTCATAATCAGTAGGTTGTGTTATGACTCAAAAACTAGTAGGTGAAACTAGAGCCTTACGAGTGTGTTGTTGAGATTGATGTGGGGTTTTATGTTGTAAAATGAGTTCTTGAGCTTAGATGGAGGGGTTAAACATCAAGGTACGACCCCCCCAAAGGCCAACCAAGGGTCCTTGAGAAGGAACCTAAAGCCCAACCCCAAGGCTTCCCCAAAAGAACAAAAGTTGTCAAAGAAATGAGGACATACGGATGGGACCTACTGGGCGTAGGTCCATCCACGCCCCGTGGAACCAATCCGTAGATCAAGGGCCCAAGATGGTGAGTTGTAGAACCCACCCATGGACCTGAAGGATGGGGCGTGAGTCAACTCATGGTCCGTGGGTCAAGGGCATGAGTGGCACCTGCACAATCTTCCCAATCTCGACCATTTAAGGGGCTAAGTGATAAATTCCAAATTAATTAGTTATGGGTTGGGGACGGTTTATATTGTTTTATTTCACTTATTGAAGGCTTTTTAAACTATTAAACACCCTTTTACAATTCATTATTCCCTAAACTCAAAAATAGAAACTACCTCATCTCCAAAATATTCTCTCTCTAGAAACCACCATTAGAGAAGAAGAAGTCAAGGTTTGGAGCTCAACATTTCATCTTTTCTCTTCAATTTCGTGGAGTTTCTTCAATTGAGGTATGATAGTTTTTATCCTTGGTTAGTTTCCATCCAAGGAGTCCCTTCAAAACATGATTTCAAATTTTCCAAAATCCCCTAAAAGTTAGGGTTTCAATCTTAGTCATGGGTTCAATTTCTAAACTTTTTCAAAGGTTGAATTATGATGAATTGTGATTGAATTCATGAATTAATTTTGTTTTAAGATTGAATTTCCCCATGAACCCATGATTCCCCCAAAATACTAAATTGTGAATTGTGATTTAGGATTAATTGATTATGGAAGCATGTGAAGAGATTAAGTTTATATTGATTTAATTTATTGAATTACGTCATTATTCATTCATAATTATAGTATTATAGGTGTGTTGGTGAATTGTGATTCATGGCCTTGAAGGGCAAAGTTTGAAGGATTGATGTGTGATCATGATGTTATGTATATGCATGTGAATTCAATGAAAGTAATGTGATCATGTCTACAATGCATTTGTGTTATTATTGAAAGTTTATTCTCAATTATACACTTATGAATGATGATGATGAAATATGTGAAAGGTTTCTTCAATGTAATGTTACATCTTGAATTGGTAGGCTTAGGGCATCCTCTTCTTATGTAAATGAAAGTAATGTTGATTGATGTACCTAGAATTGGTAGGATTAGGGCATCCTCTTCTTGTGTAAATGAATGTGATCTTGATTGAAGTACCTTGAATTGGCAGGCCTAGACATCCTCTTCTTGAGTAACTAATGTATCTTGAATTAATGAACATGAATTGGTAGACCTAATGGTGGTAGCCCTTTCATAAATGACTAATGAAGTATCTCAAGTCTTTGTCTTGAATCGGTATACCTAATGTTGGTAGCCCTTTCATGTGGAGTCTATGAATGAATGAATGATAAACCTTGAATCGGTAGACCTAATGGTGGTAGCCCTTTCATGTGTGAAATGATGAACCTTGAATCGGTAGACCTAATGGTGGTGGCCCTTGTGAATGAACTACTCTATGGGAATGTAGGCTAAGTACCGAGTGGATATGGTAAGAAGGAAGCTCTCCCTATGTTAGGCCGGGTTACAATGAACATCTTTCTTATCCCATAACTATGTGCCCGCATAGGTTATAAGCTAGTGGATCCACCTAAGCTAAAATGTTACCGGTCCTACCTTAGGAAAGTAGACCAACCCTTTACAGTATGGGACAGACACCGGATTCCATTTTAAGATCACATGGTGTATGTCGGTTAATGCTTATTCCCATTATGTGAGTACGTGCTATGGTTGCTTTAGAGGTACTATGAAGTGTGGGTGGTAGTATGGGATGCCATCCATGCATTGCACAAGTAGGATTTGAGAGGACTATGGTGTGATTCTCCAATGTTTTAATGTCTAATGAATGAATGTGCTCTTAATGAAGCTAATGAAGAATGTTGACTTAAATGATTAATGTAATTATGCATGCTTTACTTGGATTGTATTATGAGTTACTTTCGTTTTCATGACTTATGAAATGTATTTGTTCCTTATGTATGAGTATTGATTAAAGATAAGTGTGAAAATTGTAAGTAAATCTAAGGTGGCCTCAAAGTGGTACTTAGTAGGAATAATAGTGTGGGATGCTATTCTTACATTGCACAAGTATAGCTTAGGGTTACTTAAGGTTAATGTTCTAATGTGATGTAATGACTTATATGATGATTATACTCATATCTTATGCCTTTTGCTAAAGTTCATGATGTTTTCTCAATATTGGCATATAGCATGGTTTTCAACCAAAAATGCCCTTTTTAAGCATTATTTTTGCATGTCTATTATACTTAGTACATTTTTCTGTGCTAACCCATATTTCTACATTTTTACAAAAGTGTAGGGTTTGGAGACTTGATGTTCTATTCTTGGAAGATAGGTTTCTAAGCAGCAAGGAGTTGAATATTTGGTGAGTCCTCATAGTTTCGAGGACAAACCCACTATTCCCTTTATGTATTTTATTTTATGTTTAGAGCTTTTGTATGGGCTATGTCCCAAATTTTTGTTCAAAGTGTTGTAGATGGTTTGAGACAAAGTTTTTAATTACGTACTATTTTCCTATGCTCTTATGTTCATGATATGCTATGAGGCTTGTATGAGGCTCTTCGGAGTCTTGTACGACGTGTTACGTCCAGGGTATAGGCTTGGGTCGTAACAAACATGGTATCAGAGCACAAGATTTTGGGATGGTTTTAGGATGTCTCAAACCACATCTAGTATAGTCTTGTTCATAATGTGAAGCGCGCCACATTTATGAATAGGAGGCTATTGGATGTTAGGAAAATCTCCCTTCTTCATTCTTCAAGTCGTGCCATAGAGTTTAACTCTATAATGTCTCTCTCTCCTATTCCTTATCCGATTTTGTTTAGGATATGACCACTTGAAGGGCTCATGCTACAAGGATTGAGGGAGAAAAAGGTTAGTAGTGATGCCAATTGTGGCTATGTGACTAGATAGGACTTGATATGGTAGATTTAGATGAAATCCTTTGGCATAGATGGGTTGCTTTATGGTTATGTGTAGTGTTGAAATATTTGATGAATAAGGTGTTTTAGAAATGCCTAAATGTGTTGGGAGAGTAGACTCCTTTAAAGCAGGGAAGAACTGTAATTCACCTTGGTTTAGAATCATCTTGTGTGATAAGTGTGAAGGTTTAGTGATAACTTACTCCGACTTTAGAATTGAAAGAAGTGATGTTTAAAAGAGTTTATATAGGCTTACTCCCAAGGGGGAGATGATGTGTTGAGTTAGCAAGGTCATGAGTATCCTTGATGTTCATGAGTTAGGTTTGCTTGAAATTCTAACCTTAAGAGGTGTAGTGAGTTTTAGAAGTTTAGACCCGGTTTGGTAGACTCATATGAGACCTTGGGTGGTGTTAGTAAGGTTATTTGTGAGCAAGAGTTGCTTAATGAGAACCTACCTAGTTTAGATGTACCGATTGGGATCTTAGACCGGCAAGTTAAAGAAATACAAGAGTAAAGAAGTTCCTTCCATGAAAAATGTTGAGGAATGGTGTCCTAATAAGGGTTTTAGAAAGGATGCTACTAGAGTTGACAAGGGAGCTCTTTCGGATGAAGGCACCGGTATGTTGATAGTTCCTTATGGTTGTGAATGTCTTGTTAAGGTCCTTATGTTATTTTCATGTTACCCTTAGTATGGGTTTACTCCCAAGGGCGAGATGGTATGTTGAATAGTAAGGTTGTTGAGAGTTCTGATATCCTTATCTCTTTCCTTCTATTCCTATTCAAGTTTGAGACCAAGAGTTCCTTTTTGCTTGTTTCATGTTTTTGAACTCATGTGTGATTATGTTTTTCCATGGTCTTCTTATGTTATGCATGTTCTATAAATGAGAAAATGAGATTTTTGTTTGATTTATGTTCCTCATGTTGAGGTGCATTTAGTATGAGTTGTCTATATGCTTCATGAGGTGAATTGTTGCACATGCTTAAATGTGCTTTTGAGAGTAATTGAATAATTGCTTCATGATTTTATGATGAGTATGATTTGAGTTGGAGAAGGTAGTTCCTCCAATAAAATGAGAAATGTTGAAGTTTTCATGCATATTGGGTTGGTAGATGTAGTTCCCACTTCCTTGTGTTGTATTAAGTATGTTTGAAGATGGAGTTGATGTTCCTCATAGTTGTGTGCATTGTTATGATGTTTCATGCATGATGGGATGCTAGTCTTGAGTCTATAATTCCGTAAAGTGTTTAAAGTATCATTCGAGGATGAATGTTCCAAGGGGGAGATATTGTTACGACTCGGAAAACTAGTAGGTGAAACTAGAGCCTTATGAGTGTGTTGTTGAGTTTGATATGGGGTTTTATGTTGTAAAATTAGTTCCCAAGCTTAGGTTGAGGGGTTTAGGGGTTAAACGTCAAGGTACGACCCCCCAAGGACCAACCAAGGGTCCTTGAGAAGGACCCTAAAGCCTAACCCCAAGGCTGCCCCAAAAGAACAAAAGTTGTCAAAAAATGAGGACCTATAGATGGGACCTATTGGGCGTAGGTCCATGCATGCCCCGTGGAACCAATCTGTAGGTCAAGGGACCAAGATGGTGAGTTGAAGACCCCACCCACGAACCATCAGGACGGGGTGTCATTCCACTCACGGTCCGTGGGTCAAGGGCGTGCAGGAGTGGCACCTGCACAATCTGCCCAATCTGCCCAATCTCGGCCATTTAAGGGGCTAAGTAATAAATTCCAAATTAATTAGTTATGGGTTGGGGACGGTTTATATTGTTTTATTTCACTTATTTAAGGCTTTTTAAACTATTAAACACCCTTCTACAATTCATTATTCCCTAAACTCAAAAATAGAAACTACCTCCTCTCCAAATAATTCTCTTTCTAGAAACCACCATTAGAGAAGAAGAAGTCATGGTTTGGAGCTCAAGATTTCATCTTTTCTCTTCCATTTCATGGAGTTTCTTCAATTGAGATATGGTAGTTTTCATCCTTGGTTAGTTTCCATCCAAGGAGACCCTTCAAAACATGATTTCAAAGTTTCCAAAATCCCCCAAAAGTTAGGGTTTCAATCTTAGTCATGGGTTCAATTTCTAAACGTTTTAAAAGGTTGAATTATGATGAATTGTGATTGAATTAATGAATTAATGTTGTTTTAAGATGGAATTTCCCCATGAACCCATAATTGCCCCAAAATACTAAATTGTGAATTATGATTTGGGATTGATTGATTATGGAAGAATGTGAAGAGATTAAGTTTATATTGATTAGTTTATAGAATTATGTCATTTTTCATGCCTAAATTGTAGTATTCTAGGTGTGTTGGTGAATTGTGATTCATGGTCTAGAAGGGCAAAGTATGAAGGATTGATGTATGATCATGATGTTATGTATATGCATGTGAATTCAATGAAAGTAATGTTCTCATGTCTACAATGTAATTGTGTTATTATTGAAAGGTTATTCTCAATTATACACTTATGAATGATGATGATATATGTGAAAGGTTTCTTCAATGAAATGTTACATCTTGAATTGGTAGGCTTAGGGCATCCTCTTCTTGTGTAAATAAAAGTAATGTTGATTGATGTACCTTGATTTGGTAGGCTTAGGGCATCCTCTTCTTGTGTAAATGAATGTGATCTTGATTGAAGTACCTTGAATTGGTAGGCTAAGGAATCCTCTTCTTGAGTAACTAATGTATCTTGACTTAATGAACATGAATCGGTAGACCTAATGGTGGTAACCCTTTCATAAATGACTAATGAATTATCTTAAGTGTTTGTCTTGAATCGGTAAACCTAATGTTGGTAGACCTTTCATGACGAGTCTATGAATGAATGGATGATAAAACTTGAATTGGTAGACCTAATGGTGGTAGCTTAGTGTGTGCATCAGTCGGTTTTGTTCTGTTTTATGTGTTATTGGTTTTTAAATACGCTAAAACAATAACGAACCAATAAGATAATTTTTTATTGGTTTCTGGCTTATCGGTTTTGTTCCTTAATGGTTCAGTTTTTGGTTTAACTAATAAGAAATAAAACAATTATATAACTTCTCTAATAAATTTGACACGACAAGACAATAATGTAACTTTATAAAAGCTCATAAAATAGAAATAATAATAACAAACATGAAAAGAACTATACATGTGTAACACCAAGAGATATTAAGAGGAATATGGTTCTTACTTTAGGTTTTCACGATTTGTATAATGTAAAGTTGTGAACTCAAAGTCACAGCGAAGTATAAATTGATGGCTAAATGACAAAGACATAAATATTAAGCTATTGAGATTAATATTTACTAATATGTATGTATATGTAAAAGTAGTAAATTACTATAAACTTAAGTCTTAATGGGTTATCGGTTTACCCAATAACCCAATATTGAAAACCAATACCAAACCAATAGACCAATAGATTTGTTTTATAAAACCATTAAGAAACCGTTAACCCAATAACTCAATAGCAATAAACCAATAACACTTTTTTCGATTCAGTTTTTGCACACCCCTAGTGGTAGCCCTTTCATGTGTGAAATGATGAACCATAAATCGGTAGACCTAATGGTGGTGGTCCTTTCTTGAGGATTCAATGAGTTATCCTAAAAATGTACCTTGAATCGGTAGAACTAATGGTGGTGGCCCTTTCATGTGTAATGTACTTTGGGTCGATAGACCTAATGTTGGTAGCCCTCTCAAGTACAATAATTTTAATGTGAATGAACTACTCTATGGGAATGGAGGCTAAGTACCGAGTGGATATGGTAAGAAGGAAGCTCTCCCTATGTTAGGCCGGGTTACAATGAACATCTTTCTTATCCCATAACTATGTGCCCGCATAAGTTATAAGCTAGTGGATCCACCTAAGCTAAAATGTTACCGGTCGTACCTTAGGAAAGTAGACCAACCCTTTACAGTGTGGGACAGACACCGGATTCCATTTTAAGATCACATGGTGTATGTTGGTTAATTCGTATTCCCATCATGTGAGATACGTGCTATGGTGCTTGAGAGGTTCTATAAACTGTGGGTGGTAGTATGGGATGACATTCATGCATTGCACGAGTAGGCTTTGAAAGGACTATGGTGTTATTCTCTAATGTTTTAATGTCTAATGAATGAATGTGCTCTTAATGAAGCTAATGAAGAATGTTGACATAAATGCTTAATGTAATGATTCACGCTTTACTTGGATTGTATTATGAGTTACTTTCGTTTTCATGACTTATGAAATGTATGTGTTCCTTATGTATGAGTATTGATTAAAGATAAGTATGAAAAATGGTAAGTTCATCTAAGCTGACCTCATAGTGGTACTTAGTAGGAATAGTAGTATGGGATGCTATTCTTACATTGAACAAGTATAGCTTAGGGTTACTTAAGGTGGATATTCTAATGTAATGTAATGACTTATATGTTGATTATACTCGTATCTTATGCCTTTTGCTAAAGTTCATGATATTTTCTTAAAATTGGCATATAGCATGGTTTTCAACCAAAATGTCCTTTTTAAGCATGGTTTTGCATGACTATCATACTTAGTACATTTTTGTGTGCTAACCAATAGTTCTACATTTTTACAAAAGTTTAGGGTTTGGAGACTTGATGTTCTATTCTTGGAAGATAGGTTTCTAAGGAGCAAGGAGTTGAAGATTTGGTAAGTTCTCATTGTTTCGAGGACAACCCCACTATTCCCTTTATGTATTTATTTTATGTTTAGAGCTTTTGTATGGGCTATGTCCCAAAGTTTTATTCAAAGTGTTGTAGATGGTTTGAGACAAAGTATACAAAAACTTCCGCTTGCTTTTATGAAAATGACTTCTATTGTAAAGAAAAGTTTTAAATTCCGCACTATTTTCCTATGCTCTTATGTTCATGATATGACATGAGGCTTGTATGAGGCTCTTCAGAGTCTTGTATGCCGTGTTACGTCCGGGGTATAGGCTCAGGTCATAACAGGTTGAGGGAGATAAGCTTATGGAATTGGTTAAGGATAACAAAAAGGCCAAAATAGGAAACTATGAATACTGACAACAAAAGTCAGACGGTGGGAATCGCTCACAGTTTCAGAAGAGGTCTACCACCCCATCACCTTCCTCATCTAATTCTCCATCCTGCAGTTTTTGACAAGATCATAAAGGTTGGGCATCAAGCTCTAAGTCTCAAGGGAGTGCTTCAAGTAACAAGACTTACACAACTTGTTCAAAGTGTAAGAACCATCCAAGCGAGTTTCTTGCAGGCAAGGAATGGTGCTTTGGGTGTGGTGAGTCTGAACATAGGTTGAAGGATTGCCCTTCTTCCAGGCAGGGGCAAGGAGTTGACAATAATGGGGCCCAGTCTAAAGTTCTAGCATCACCAACAGGTCACCCATCTCAGCAGGGTACTTCATCTGATAGAGGTGGTGGTTAGTGCCTCAACATCTTGTATTCTCTCCAGGCTCACCAGGACCAGGAAGATTCTTCTAATATGGTCATTGTTACGTTACGAGTCTTTCATTTAGATGTTTATGGATTGTTAGATCCATGGGCCACCCTATCTTTTGTAACTCCTTATATAGCAGTAAACTTTGGTGTTAGTCCAAAAACTCTTCCAAAACCTTTTTAAGTGTCTACTCCAGTGGGTGACCCAGTTATAGCTAGACGGGTAAACAGAAAGTGCCCTGTCACAGTGTCTCATAAAGTCACCTTAGCAGATCTTGTAGAGTTAGAAATTGTAGATTTCGATATCATTCTAGGCATGGATTGGTTACATTCCTATTATGCCTAAGTCGATTGTATAACTAGGATCATTCAGTTTTAGTTGCCAAATGAGTCAGTCTCAGAATGTAAGGGGGTCGATTCATCTCTTACCTTAAGGCCAAGAAGATGATCTCAAAAGGGTATGTCTATCATCTTGTTGGGGTTAAGGATTCAAAATCTCAAACCCAACTCTTGAGTCAGTCCATGTAGTAAATGAGTTTCCAGAAGGTCTCCCCGGAGTTCCTCCCGAAAGGGAAATCGCCTTTGGAATAGATCTCCTTCCAAATACCCAGCCCATTTAGATTCCTCCTTACAGAATGGCTCCAGCCGAGCTTAAGGAATTGAAAGAGCAGTTGAAAGACCTTCTAGATAAGGGTTTCATCAGACCTAGTATCTCTCCGTGGGGTTCTCCAATATTGTTCTTGAAAAAGAAAGATGATTCTCTAAGAATGTGCATTGACAATCGGCAGTTGAACAAAGTCACAATCAAGAATGAGTATCACATCCCAAGATTGATGACTTGTTCGACCAACTTCAGGGTGCTAGTTACTTTTCTAAGATAAACCTCAAATCCGGCTATCATCAGCTCAGAGTAAAAGATAGTGACATTCCAAA
The DNA here is from genome assembly GCA_029582445.1 of Solanum paucissectum. NCBI lineage: Eukaryota > Viridiplantae > Streptophyta > Magnoliopsida > Solanales > Solanaceae > Solanum > Solanum paucissectum. Next base: position 57,064 of record JAJONZ010020601.1, read on the forward strand.
GACATACTTCAGGACTTGATATGGTTATTATGAATTTGTAGTTATGTCTTTTGGACTAACAAATGCTCTTGAAGCGTTCATGAACTTGATGAACATGGTGTTCAAACAGTATTTAGACTTGTCCGTCATTGTCTTTATTGATGCTATCCTCATTTATTATCCGAGTGAGGAGGAGCATGTGAATCTGGTTACACTTTGTTGCTTTCCTTGGTAATGTGGTATCTAGTAAAGGAATTCGAGTGAATTCTCAAAAAATTAAGGCAGTAGAACATTGGCCCAGACCCACCTCTCTAACAGATATTAGAAGTTTCTTGGGTTTGGCCGGTTATTACAGGAGTTTGTTGAAGGATTTTCATCCATAGCTTCCCCATTGACCAAGTTGACTTAGAAAAAGGTCAAATTTCATATATGTGTGAGAAAAGCTTCTCAGAACTGAAGACTAAGTTGACTACAACTCCCATCTTGTCTTTACCAGATGGTTCAGATGGGTATGTAATTTATTGTAATGCATCCAGGGTTGGCCTAGGTTCTGTGTCGATGCAGTGGGGTAAGGTCATATCTTACGCTTCAAGGCAACTTAAGGTTCATGAGAAGAACTACCTAACTCATGACCTTGAGATTTCAGCTGTAGTATTTTCCCTAAAGATTAGGAGACACTACTTGTATGGTGTTCATGTTGATATGTTCACAAATCATAAGAGCCTTCAGTATGTGTTCACCTAGAAAGAGTTGAATCTTCATCAGAGAAGATGTCTTGAATTCCTTAAAGACTATGACATGAATGTGCTTTACCGCCTGGGTAAGGCCAATTTAGTGGTTGATGCTCTCAGCAGGCTGACTATGAGTAGTGTAGCACATGTAGAGAAAGAAAGGAAAGAGCTAGCTAAAGAGGTTCACCAGCTTGATCACTTAGGAGTTTGCCTTACACACACATCAAATGGTGGGGTGATAGTTTAGAATGGATCAGAATCTTTGTTGGTAGCGGAGGTTAAGAAAAAACAAGATGGTGATCCTATATTACTTTAGTTGAAAGGTGCAGTTCATCGTCAAAAGTTGAGGTTTTCTCCCAAGGGGGAGATGGTGTGCTTCGTTACCCGGGTCGCTTATGTGTTTCTAATGTGGGTGAGTTGAGGCAGCTGATCCTTACAAAAGCTCATAACTCTAGGTATTCCATTCATCAGGGTACCACTAAGATGTACCGTGATCTACGAGAAGTCTTTTGGTGGAACGACATGAAGAGGGACATAGCAGATTTTGTGTCTAAGTGTTCTAACTGTCAACAAGTTAAGGTAGAACATCAGAAACTAGGAGGTATGACTCAGGATATTAACATTCCTACATGGAAGAGGGAAGTGATAAACATGGACTTCATTATGGGTTTACCTCGTACTCGCAGACATCATGACTCCATTTGGGTAATAGTGGACAGAGTTACTAAGTCCGCTCACTTCTTGGCTGTCAAGACTATAGATTTAGCAGAGGACTATGCCAAACTCTACATCCATGGGATAGTCAGGTTACATGGAGTTCCCTTGTCTATCATCTCAGATAGAGGTCCTCAGTATACCTCTCATGTCTGGAAATTGTTTCAGAAAGGTCTTGTACCCAGGTAAATCTTAGCACTCAGGTAAAGCGTACAATTCAGACCTTAGAGGATATGTTGAGAGATTCCGTGATCAATTTCAAGGGTAGTTGGGATGATCACCTACCTCTCATTGAGTTTCCCTATGTCATGACCTAAGGGTACCCCACAGACGTAATGTAGCGTACAAGACCCTGAAGGACCTCATACAAGCCACTTAGCATTCATAACATAAGATAATAGAAAATGGTGCGGAAATTTAAAACAGTTTCCATACAATCAAAGTCTTTTATAAAACAAGCGGAAATGATGCCACTTGTCTCACACCATCTAAAACCATAAATAACTTTGGGACGTAGCCCATACGATAGTTCTAAAGATAAAAAGAAAGAAAACATAAGAACATGGTGACTATCTCCTCGGATACTATGAGGACTCACCAAAGCTTCAATGATTGCTCTAATATGGTCCTAGCCACGGGGATGGAAGTGCAATATCACCGGAACCTACATTTGATAAAAATGTAGGCAAGAGTATGCATTAGTACAAAATGTAACAAATATGATAGCTAGCATAACATCATCAAGAGAATAACCTAAGCATTAATCAACATAAGACATAAGCTATAAGTATAAGAGATAACAACTAATTAGACATAGGAATAATCAGGGCATCTAGATCATCATAATATAAGAGAAACACTTCATAAGTAACCTCAAAACATACTTGTGCAAGGCCTGGATAAGATCCCATAAATCTCACCCATGCTAAGTAAACCACTTTAGGCCACCATTCATGTTCATCATCTTTTGATCTCCTCCTTAACTTATTTCTCATAGACAAGGGAACATTAAGCTTTAGTCAAACATATCAAGGAAGGCAACTCTAGAACCAACCCAAGCTAAGCATACATCATATAAGCACTTCTCATATAAAAACATACTTACAATACTTCCTTGAAGTAACCTTGATTCATCATAATCATGATACTTTGAGTAGGGACTTGTCCCTCTTTAGCTATATCTACTATTCATGGAAAAATACTTATTTACTAGTCCAATACAAAGACTACTCATGAATGGTTAAGATTTACCAATTCAAGGCTATCAAGGAAAAGAACCTCATCATGCTAGACCAAGCTATCATGGAAAGCACACTCTCATCCAAGTCCAAGCTACTCAAGGAAGGGTACTATTGCTCAATCCAAGCTACCAATGAAATGCTTTGGCCTTACCAAGTCATGTTATCATGCAAGCATTCTATTATGCTAGTTCAATCTAACCTTAGAAAGGGTACGACTTCTCAATCCAAGGCTATCCATGATATCTACTACTCAAGCTAACATGCATGGTGTTGTCTTACCAAGTCAAGCTTATTCATGAAGGGATACCATATCACAATTTCAAGCTATCATAATTAGCATGCTTTGATTCATTTTAGCTGAGCAAACCTTTCAACCTAGAATCATACTATGTGAGGAAACCTTTCACAATCATGCCTTCATACATTCACAAGGTAGATTATGTGGTAAAGTCCTTCCACAATAATTTTATCTACTAGTCTAACATTATCATATAAGCTTCACTCTCAAATCCTTAACATTCATAATTCATCATATTAGATTTTCTCTCAAAGCTCTAGTAATCAACATTCATAACTACTGTAACACCCTGTGTCCAAATAAAGACATTTAGCAGCTTTCCAGTTGCTGGTGCAGCCAACCACGCCGGCCACCCACGGCCCGTGGAGAGGACCACAGACCGTAGGTGTGGTCCGTGGTTGGAGCCCCAGAATCCCAAGTTTCTGACTCGGATCGACGACCCACAAGGATGGTCCATGGTTCAGAACACACCCCGTCGACTAGGTCCATCATTGGGTACTCAAAAATAGTCCAAGTCTTGACCAGGGAAGGGACCTACGGACCGTAGGTGTGTCCACGCCCCATTTTCCAATGGTCGTAGGTCAATGCCAAATTCTATGACCACCAACCACGACTCACAAGGATGGACCGTAGGTCCATCCATGGTACGTCGACTGGGTCCGTAGATGGGTAGGTCGGAGGCTGCTGGCAGTTTAACTTAGGGTAATGGGGTCTTTTCCTAAATAAATAGTTCCTTTACTATGTCTTTTTACATATATTTAGAACCCCTATATTATCCTTTTTAACCCCAAATTCACCCCATTTAATTCATTCTTCCTAAATCCCAAAAGAAAACCAATTCCTGTCAAATATTTTCTCTCTAGAACTTGAAAACGAAAAAGATTTCACCTAGGGTTTCAACCTAAAGATCCAAATTCTCCATTGAAGATAGGCAATTGGGCTTGAGGTATGGTAGCTTTAATCTATGAGTTTCTTCCGCCCATGGAGTCCCCAAATTCCTCTATTTCAAATGATAGGATTCCCCAATTAGCTAGGGTTTTCTTCAAACATCATGGGTTCTTTTGATTATTGATATTAATGATTGAATTATGTTTAAATATGCATGAATTGATGATTTACAATGCTTTTATGATGTTTCCCCTATGAACCCATGCAAACCCCCATGTTTTCCAAATTGTGATCTCATAGACTTGGGTTCTTGATTATGAAAGATGAGTTTTATGATCTAAATCATGAAGTAATAGAATTACATGAATTTAAGATAAAATCCCTATATAATGCTAGAATTATAGATTTGGTGATTGAAAGTAACTTTGAACCTTGAAAGGGCAATGTATGAGTACGCATGATCTTATAAAACCTATGTAAAGGCTTTAAGGGTGCTTTGAGGGTAAAATGCCAATGTTTTTGTTGTTGGTGTGTTGAAAGGATATTCTCATAAAACACTTATAACCATGATGTGAAAGGTTTTCTCACATAGAAAGAATTCATAGGTTGAAAGTCTATTCTCACCTAATTGAATCAATAAATAAGAGCTATCCTAATGAACTAATTGGATTGGCAAAATGACAGCTTTTCCATGGATAATGAGAGTAAGTAAGAAAATACTAATCCATGGGAATTAAGCGTAGAACCGAGTGGATATTGTCCTTGAGATGGAAGCTCTCCCGTGAGTAGAGGTCGGATTTTTTAAAAAATCTAAAATCTTTAATCTCACAAATAACCTCTGGGAGAAGAAGAAAGATTTTGGGTCTATATATAGGGAAGGAGACAAGTATATATATTTTCATATATAGAATGGAACTATTTTTGTGACGGTTGGGTTTTAAAAGGTGTACATTAAAAATGAAGGGTTTTGACTTTTATGATGAATTGTGACTTTTACGAAGAGTTGTGACTTTTATGAAGAATTGTAACTTTTATGAACAGTTGTGACATTTCTGAACAATTGTGACTTTTATGAAAAGTTGTGACTTTTTCGTAAGGTTGTGACTTTTACGAAGGGTTATGACTTTTGACTTTTCTCAAAGGGTTGTGACTTTTTCGATAAGGTACAATAAACACTTGTTCACACTACTCTTTGTTGTTTATTAATAGAGGGGTTCCTCTTATTTTTCAACAGCAAATTTTTGGACTTCTTCATCTTATATTAAATCTAGTACTAGTATTATAAGAATACTTTATTGTTGTTGAGTGGTTCATTGGCACCATCATTTTAGGTACCGATACACCGGCGAGTAAGATCGTTATATTATGGGAGGATACATTTCATTAAGCTCGGGTACTTGAGGGGAATAATTTCCTGAAGGACACACTATGAGGGCTCGATTTTCTTCTGTGAGAAAATATATTTTTTATATTATTTCTAATATGTTTTGGATTCTATTTTCTTTGCTAATTTTAAGTTTCTAGTTTTTAAAGTATTCTCTAAACTTTGTTGTTTCTTACCATGTTCTTCAAAGTTATTGTTATAAGTATCTTAGTAATATAGGTTGAACTACAATTTTAAGGAAATTATTATATTTTTGTATCTTTTTTGGTTCTTTTTATTGAGGGAAATATATTATGGAAGTAGGAGTTTGTGTTCTTATAATTTGTTTTGGACAGATTTTTGGATTGGGGAACAACATATCGTAAACGACGTTGTTGTGGTATTTATATGATTCTAGTATATCCAAGTAAGTACATGATGAAAGAATTTACACTTGATGCTACACAGTAGTTTCTTATTGTTTCTGACTATAACCTTGATCAAATTAAAGATGATTAAGTTAAATAATTTGTTATTGGCTTAATAGTTTTATTCTACGTTGTGGTGAAATTGGGTAGAGAAATGCTTTTGTGTGTGTTACATCCAATTTTGTAAGCATCTTTCTATGATTTGAATCCAAATAAATCGATCATGGATAAAGACCCAAGTGACGCTTGACAACAAGAAAAGTGACTTGCATGACATCATCATTACTGTCAGATAGATATGATTCAGTGGGAGTAAAAATTGAGTTTATTTTCCTTGTTTATTTCATTTCACCTTTATAAGTTATGAGATTTATTTCATAAATTTTAGGATAGATGTTCATTATGTGATGATCTCAGAATATAATTATTTTGTGTTTGGAGATTAAATTTTTTTGTAGTTTTCCACTCCATGTGAAATTTGATTGTGTCGGATTTTTGAAGACTTAAATCTTTTGATTTTCTACTCCTTTGATTTGAAGAATATAAAAACTTACCATGTATATTTGAATGTGCATTTGGTTCGAAGAATATTAAACTTTGCCAAGAATATTATGGCTAAATGATTTAAAGATTATAAAAACCTTCTACTAGAACCAATGTTTTATTTTTGGTTTCTGGAGATTAAAACCTCTTGATTTTCTACTCCATTTGAATTTGAAATTTATTCGAAGTTTAACCTTAAAAGTTCATTCGGTGAAGAAAATCACATAAAACATAAAAAAAAACGTTAAAATTAAAGTACACGTTTAAAATATTTTTCAAAAATAATACACAAAATAAAAATAGTTAAACATATATAAGTTTTCAAATCAATAAATATATGTACTAACTAATTATAAAGTTACCAATCAAAAAATGACATGTGTCCGAGAGATTATGCAAACTCTCTATGCCATGTCAGCATTTGTGGTGTATTTATTCCATTATAAATTAGTTTGTGGGGGGGGGGGGGGGTTAACAGGACCCTAGTAAAGTTTTGGTGTGTGTCTCGGATTTCGTTCATAGTCTAGGGGCTACTTGTGCCTTATCACTAATGAATATAAAAACTTCTTCATTTACTGGAAACAAATTTTATAAAGATTCAGCCTTTATTGTTAGTATTCAGAATACTAAATTGTCCGTGACAAAAAAAAATAGTGACATAAAGTTAGTGATTGTGTGCCTGCAGTGGGTGCCTCTATGGAATGAACTTTGACATTTTGTAAAGATTGTCAAAGGGAATTGAAGTACTACAATTATTTTGTAGAATATTATTTCCAAAAGAAACTTCATGCTGTCAATGGCATTTTGATAGGACAATATTTACTCTAAGAAATTAAGTTCCAAAAATGATGAGGAAATTACTTCCTCAATGTAAATAGGAAAAAAAAAGTTCTACAAGAGGCATTCCGTATTGATTGTCTCCTCTCACACTCCAAGCTCCAACGCACCTCATTTTCACCCTACCCCTATAAAGTACTCCATCCCATCTCTCATAGTACTATTTTTTTAGATTATGTATAAATAATTTTAGGAGAATATTTTTTCATATCTACCGCACACAAGATCAAAATTATGGTAAGAAATCTACTTATTTTCTAAGAGAACTTTTTCCTTCATATATAGAACACACCCTTAGAATCTGCTCTTTCCTTCCTATATATTTTTGTCAAATATAATTTATATTTTTGTGTACATCAATGATCAATAAAGTAAGATTTTAAATAAGAATTTTTTTTTATATATTTTCATTCTAATGTTTGATGTTTGACTTTCAGGTTCAACATGGCTCAACGCTATATGTCTATGCATCGTGGAAAGAAATAAAGAGGACGAAGACCTTTTAGTTAAGGATAATCCTCATTTTCATGTTTCAACAATAGAAACCATTAATTTCATGATCCAAAACTTGACGTGATGGCACAACTCTCGTCTCACCAAGAAAAGTCGACCTCAAATTCAACAACATGAAAGAAATGCCAAAAATAAAACAATAATAACATAATAGCGGAAAACATAGTAATTCTAATATAACCCCAAAACCTAGAAGTACAATGTCACGCCCTGAGACTACCCCCGAGACGCAGACACATGACCTAGGACCACAAGTGATCCCAAGCTAACCCTGCTGGCATGATCATGAGCATACTAAAGATAATAAATTGATGCGGAAGCTATAATCATAAATAAATCTGAAATGATGGGGAATACCCATATACTGAATCTGAAATGAATGAAAACTGATGA
>JAJONZ010020602.1:0-30656 GCA_029582445.1 Solanum paucissectum
TATATTTATAATATATATAGATTCATATATTTTTCATGTTAAATATTTTTTTAGAAAATGTTCTTAGTAAAAATTGGAGTTTTAACTAAGTGTGCATTGTTGGCAACCAGTTTTGGCCCTCCACATTCAATCAATTTTCAAGCTTCTCCAATTTCAAACAATTTGAAATAATTGTTTTCGCAAATCAAAAAATACTTTAAAATTAATTTTCAAGACATTTTTGTTATTTTTCATATAGATTGTATCTCTTTATATTTATAATATATATAGATTCATATATTTTTCATGTTAAATATTTTTTTAGAAAATGTTCTTAGTAAAAATTGGAGTTTTAACTAAGTGTGCATTGTTGGCAACCAGTTTTGGCCCTCCACATTCAATCAATTTTCAAGCTTCTCCAATTTCAAACAATTTGAAATAATTGTTTTCGCAAATCAAAAAATACTTTAAAATTAATTTTCAAGACATTTTTGTTATTTTTCATATAGATTGTATCTCTTTATATTTATAATATATATAGATTCATATATTTTTCATGTTAAATATTTTTTTAGAAAATGTTCTTAGTAAAAATTGGAGTTTTAACTAAGTGTGCATTTTTCCCCCCTCGAAAGTCAATTAGACTACATAACTAATCTTTTTATTTCAAAATGACTAAGCTTTTTATGTAAAAATAACTATCTTTACATTGTCGGAATTAAGAAGCTTAATAATTAATTGAAAACATAATTTATTTGGTTCTAAATTTTATCATTTTCATTTTTTCAAGACCAAGGGTCCTTCTTCCTTTGAAATCAAATTGGACCCTCAACATTTCATTCCAAGTAAAAGAGAAGACCCATTTCTCTAGCCCAAAATCACCTGACCCAGCCCAAATAACCCCTTATGCTCCTCTATTCTCAATTTCCCTCATCCAACAGTAACACACACACAACTCCAGCAACTTTCACCCAGAAAAGAACGAACCCATTCCCAAATTTTTGCCTCTTCGATTCCTCTTTTCTCCTCCAATTCTTACGTTTAAGCGTGCCTAGCACGAGCTTGAGGACAACTGGAGGTTCCAGAACGTTCCCAACAACAGTATCCTCTCAATTTTCCTTTCCTTTTACCAATTTTCGTTCAAAAATGGTACGAATTCGTACACTAGCTAGTGGGCAATCCTTATCCGCTCAAGGATTTTCAAAAAAACTTCAAGTCTCACATCATTTTCCCCCTCAACTTCAACCCATAAATTGTCCTATATAAGCCCTTCTCACTTCACTGTTCAAAGGGAGACGTTTTGAGACTTGATAGTACCCCTAAAAAGCTTGGGAATTCTCGGCTCAATAGTTCAAAATTTTATGGTCGTTCGAGTTGAAAGAGGTGGAATCGTCTCCGTCGAACTCGTCGTTTCGGTTCGCTGCCCAGAACCAGGTAATATTTCTTTGTTTCTACAATTTTTCTTTCTGCGTGCTTATAAATTATGTTTAGAGTAGTTTGTAGTAACATGTTAGCATAGTTAGATTTTATTCTGCTCCATTAAGTAGAGTCGAAATCTTCTAGTCATGTGTCGTTCTTAGTTTTGATAGAATTAATCAGTGTAACTGTACATTTCCCTTCGCCTTGCTTAGTTAAATTTAGCTATGGTTTTACCTAAATTTTGAAGGAGCTATTAATTTTGTTTTGTTTGAGTTATTGTGTCATTTGTTCTCTCTCTAAGCATGTTTCTTACTCAAAAATTGACAAAGACATGTTAAGTTTTGAGATTAGTTGTTGTTTCTTTCTTTACAGTATAAGTCGCGTGTCTAAGCTAGTCTTTTGTTTATGATCTAGAGTTTGTTAACATTTAGTAAATGCACTTCTTAAGCATGGTGTTTGTTTGGGTTCTTTGTTAAGGCCTTTAGTTTTGCAGTCTTTTTCTCTAGCATTTTTCTTCGGTTTGATGATTCTTTTGCTCATGTTTCTTTGTAGTTACTGTTCATACGATTCTTTTGCTCATGTTTCTTTGTAGTTGCTGTTCATACGAGTTCTATTTTTTTAGCTCTCTGTTTTATATAGTTTTGAGTCCATTTTAGTAATTGTCCGCGTTTTAGTTTGATTTTCTTCTCATCTAAGTCGGGTTACTGCTTCGCCATAAGCACAAGGGAGCTTGTTTTAGTTTAAACTTAATTTCATGAGATGTTTAGATTCTTATAATCTCTAGTCCCTAATTTCATAGTTGTTGTATTGATGTCCCTAACATTTGTTTCTCCGCAAGGAGTGTTGCTTTGATTTTAAAAATGGAATTAGTTGTTGGTTTGCCTCTTCACTGATTTTCCAAGATGTTTTCTAGTAGTCTTATAACTCCACACGCCTTTGCTTTCTTCATGTTTCACTCATGTGTTCCTTGATTAAGTGTAAACTTTATAGTTAGTAATAAAAGAGGATTTATTAAGCTAGTCTTTCCTTATACACATATATCCGGTTAAAGTCTTGAATATATGAAATTATTATTTTTTTGTAAAAATCTCATTAGTGTTACTGCTAGTGATTTATCATTTCATATTAATGAGGTTAGTATTAACTGTTAATATCCATGTTCCTTTAAAATTACTAGTTGGTTATTTTACTAAGAATACATATTTGTATTGTTATTTATCTATATTCTCTGTTATAATACACCTCTGTAGTGCATATGTTAAGATATTTTACTTAATGCATAGGAATTTGTCTCTTCTCTTAGGAGTATGTTTAAACTCTGTGATTGAATTTTAGATATTCTGTGCCTATTTGAATTGTTGTGATTAAAGTTATGGAGTTTAGTATATAATGTCTAATCCATGCTTATCTTCCTCTGAATATTTCATGTCTATTTGAAGGGGTTTAAAGTTATGGAGCTTATTTTATTGTAAATAAGTTAGAGGTGTCGATTACTTTTCAAGCTGAGGACTAGTCATTCCATCCAAATAATTTGTTTAATATTTTTGAAAATGTCTCGTCATGATCAATTGCTAATTTTTATCTCATTTCGTGCATGAACCCTTTTGTTTGAGTCCAATTGGATTCCCTCTCTTGCATCTTCCTCTTCTTGAGTCAACCTTTTTCAAAGTCGCAAAAGGGAGCTAATATTGTTGGGTTAAAACTCAAATCGGTGGCAGCAACACAGATGCAGAATGGCAGCCCCCACCACCCAAAGGGATAAAAATAGCATGTTTTGGACTTTTAAAGTCCGGAAATTGTGCTAGCAGCAATAGCCAAAGGGTTGAAAAATGAAGAGCAAAAAATTGGGTGAAAATCCGTAATTAATGAAACAACAGCAGCAGCCTTAAAAAGGCTAAAAATTGAGAATTTTTGGACTTTCAAAAGTCCAATTTAAACAGCAGCAGCAACATCAACCAGAAGGACTGGGATTTGGGCTGAAATAAATTTCAGCAGCCTGCCTATTTTCCTTTTTCCCTTATTTTTTGCCTTGTCATTGCTATATTTTCTTTATTATATTTGATTGTGAAAGCTAACAACTTTAAGATCCTCTTTCCTTAATTTAGATGAATCGTTTGAGGGATTTTTATTTCATATTATGTTGTTTGTTTGCTTTAAAATTGTCAAACTCCCAAATCTCATTTTAAGTTAGGTAATTTAAGCTTATAGAATGACTTAAGAACCTTTCATGTTCTTTCATAGTTATCGAAAAGCTTTGAATCCATGTTTATGAGTTTGTACTAACTATTTAGTTCAATTTTTTGAATAGGATAAAATTGTTAAGTTTTTTAAAATAAATTAGTTGTCTTTTAATTTAACTTAGGACTTTGTATTAATGACTTAAGGATCTTTAATATCCTTTCATAGTTGTTAAACAAGGTCCTTTAATTCATGTTTATGAGTTTGAATTAATTGTATGGTTCAAAACTTGACTATGGATAAAAGTTTTAAGTTAAGATTATTCTTGAGATTTTTAGAAGTATCAAGAGTTTTTATCTAAGTTTCAAACAAGATTCTTATAAATAACCCTTTTTATAAAGTTAGCCAAATTTTTAAATCCGTCGGTCAACCGTGTGTTAGCAGATTCTCTAAAATGCTTAAACCCTTCCTTAGACGATTATTTGAACCCTTACCCGAGACTTTGGTTTTATTTAAAATATTTTCTTTCAAAAACCACCTTTTAAATGGTTTTATTAATATTTCCTAAAAAATTAAATGGCGACTTCCAAATTATAATTTTTCCAAAACTTAACAAAATTGCCAAAGTTAAGAAAATGGTTTTGAAACCTTAGTTTTCTAAATTGGGTCGTAACAGAATGGCGACTCTGCTGGGGATTCATCTAGGTTCTGACCAAAAGGATTTTATCGTTTGGCTAACTATTATTGTATTAATTGTTACTTTATGCAATTATGTGTTTAAATTTTGGATATTAACTGTCATATAGCATTCATGACATTTTTCAATATGTATGTATAGTATATTAAAGAACGATTTTGCGAAACCGCAGCCGGGCTTTTTTATACTTAACCCTCTTTCGAAATGATCGGCAATTTATTGGTTCGTCATTCTTCTAATAGTTGTCGTGAGTTCCAGCCTAAGTTGTCCGCTTGGATTCCCAGTCTTTCAAAAGCCACTCTTAGTCAACTAGCATAGAGCGAAACCAAAACCCTTTTTTAGGTGCATTAACCTAAGATGACCCAGTACTCGAGGTGTATTGGGCCCATAGAAGATCACCTTGTGTCTAATTGACCCCCCGTCAATATAAGACGATCATCCAATTATTTGTTAAATTTGAAGGATTTGTATGTCGATTTGTGTGTACCATTATCTCTTGAAGTTGGATTTTTATTTTATAGGTTGTTTCTTTGTTGAAGTACAAGGAAGATCCTCCTCATCCGGAAGAAATTCAAAAGCATCTAAAAGTTCGGGAATGAAGATTTCATATGGAAGCTTAGTTTAGTTTACCATTGTACCCCTGTGTAGGACTGACATTTATTTCCCTCTCCTCTATTATTGTATTCCCATTTGTTGTATTCATAAGGTTTGCATAAATATTTTGGGGTAATGGAACTTTTTACAAACGATATACGCATCCTTCAAACGTTATGCCTACCTTTGGCTCAAAAGGTCACATGTATGTTAGGAGGCGTTATATATTATTTGTGTGTTAAATGTTACAAATTTTATTTCGTTTGTGCTTGCTTGACTTATGTGTTCTATACATATGTTTTGCTTTAAACATGATTGGTCCATTATTCTATTCCGAAGTCTCAAAACCTTGTTTGGCATATAAGTTCAATCTTTCTATCCCTCTCGAATCACTCTTTGAGTCCATTATCAAAATTTGTTAAAATCACTCAAGTTTCGAGTTCATTAAATCCTCAAAAAGATTGTTGGGTCACCACTTAAATTCACGTTGACCTCGTCATTCTTGAAAATTATTTTCCGCACCTACCTAGGTGTTACTAAATATTCCTTCAATTTCAAGTCAATTTTCAGACATCATTATTCTCAAATGAGCCTCCTGATGAAAAAAAAAAAGCAATTTGTGAACATTTGAACCTTCATTCAAGTCACATAGTTTGCTTTGTTAAAATTCCTTTCTTTCATTAAAGTTTTAGTTCACAAAATGATAATTTTTTTTCCATTTGATCACTTTCTAGAGTATCTCCCTCCTCGAATTTTGGACTAATTTGTTTTAAGTAAAATAAATATTATTTATTTTATATGTTACTTTGGTTGATTATTATGACTAATGGACTAACTCTCTTATTTTTTGAGTTGTTTTTAGAAGAAGAGACTGATTTGTGTTGATAATCAAACTTGCTTACTCACCAAAGTACCCGCTAGCAGAACATCCATATTTTACACGATCTAAGGTTAAGGAAATTTCTATAGACTCTTCATTTCTTACTTGGACTACTAAGAGAACTCGGTCTAAAATGGATTCCACTATCAATACGATTACTTCGTCTTAAATGATCGCCACTCCACCTGTCGCGGCTAATCCTAGTGCCTCGGTAGCAACAGAATCACCCATGGAAGTCATCGCTCGTCTAGAGTAACGAATTGGTGAACTGAATCTCCTGGTAACTCAATAGCAAGCTGCTTCTCAGAACCTACCACCTGATGCTCGCCAAAAATGGCCCATGCCACCTTCGTTTTCGACTTCAAGTGAGCTCAATCAAGGAGATCATTTTACCACGTTTCAACAAACTCAAGGTGCTTAGCTCACTCATTCAACTCAAGATACTCCTCTTGTGTACACATTTTCTCCCCCAAAAGCTCCAACGGTAACACATCATGCTCCGCCAGTGTACACTTATGTCACTGCTCCACCTGTACCAAGGTTCAAGAGTTTCACCGCCAAGATGTTAATCACTATGTTGAAATTGAAAATAATGCAAAATCAATTGATACTGAAATAATGAATAAGAAGATGAAAAGCTTAGAGGATGCTATGAGAGGTCTTCGTGGGTTCGATAGTAGCCAGAGTGTGAAATATGAAGAGTTGTGCACATTCCCTGAGGTTGAGCTTCCACCCGGTTACAAGATTCTGAAGTTTGAAAAGTTCAATGGATCAAGAAATCCTTTCTTTCACTTAAAAATTTACTGTGAAAAGTTGATTGGCATTGGAAACAACGAAGGGATAAGAATCAAGCTATTCAATCAAAGTCTGACTGGAAAAACCTTGGAGTGGTACTCAAAGCAAGATCTGACTAAATGTCGTACTTGGGATGATCTAGCGAATGCTTTAGTGGATCACTACAAGTTTCATGTTAAAATCGCTCCTCATAGGATCTCTATTACCAAGCTAAAACCAAAGTCGACTGAAAATTGAGAATTTTTGGACCTTCAAAAGTCCAATTTAAACCGCGGCAGCAACATCAACGTAACCAGAAGGACTGGGACTTGGGCTGAAATAAATTTCAGCAGCCTCCTTATTTTCCTTTGCCCCTTATTTTCTGCCTTGTCATTGCTATATTTTCTTTATTATATTTGATTGTGAAAGCTAAAAACTTTAAGATCCTTTTTCCTTAATTTAGATGAATCGTTGGAGGGATTTTTATTTCATATTATGTTGTTTGTTTGCTTTAAAATTGTCAAACTCCCAAATCTCATTTTAAGTTAGGTAATTTAAGCTTATAGAATGACTTAAGAACCTTTCATGTTCTTTCATAGTTATCGAAAAGCTTTGAATCCATGTTTATGAGTTTGAACTAACTATTTAGTTCAATTTTTTGAATAGGATAAAATTGTTAAGTTTTGTCTTTTAATTTAACTTTGGACTTTGTATGAATGACTTAAGGATCTTTAATATCCTTTCGTAGTTGTTAAACAAGGTCCTTTAATCCATGTTTATGAGTTTGAATTAATTGTATGGTTCAAAACTTGACTATGGATAAAAGTTTTAAGTTAAGATTATTCTTGAGATTTTTAGAAGTATCAAGAGTTTTTATCTAAGTTTCAAACAAGATTTTTATAAATAACCCTTTTTACAAAGTTAGCCAAATTTTTAAATCCGTCGGTCAACCGTGTGTTAGCGGATTCTCTAAGATGCCTAAACCCTTCCTTAGAGGATTATTTGAACACTTACCCGAGACTCTGGTTTTATTTAAAATGTTTTCTTTCAAAAACCACCTTTCAAATGGTTTTCTTAATTTTTCCTAAAAAATTAAGTGGCGATTTCCAAATTGTAATTTTTCCAAAACTTAATAAAATTGCCAAAGTTACAAAAATGATTTTGAAACCTTAGTTTTCTAAATCGGATAGTAACACATATTAGTTTTGACTTTTGAGAAATAAAAATGAGTAAACAGTTTGTTGATTTTTCCAGGAAAAAAAAGGTGATCTTTAAAAGTCTATATTTGTCTATATAATGTTTTTTGGCATTAAAAAGTGAAGTGTCATCTCTTTAATTTGGCTTTTTCTTTTTTAACTTATTTTATAAAAATAATTGTATCAATATCCTAATTGTCTTTTCATTTTTTATGATTAATGTTCATTATTTGTGTATTAATGTACAAATATTACTCCTATTATATTACAAACAAGTCCAAAGTCACATTTTTAATCCTCTTAATTATTATGACTCTTTATTCTTATGAATTTATTGTATATTGAATGTAGTATTTATTTGAAATGTGAAAAATACTCTTTAATGTTTTTGTGTATAAGCTAAGCAAAACTAGAAGATATATAAATTTGTACGTGCCATTTAAAAAAAAAATACATAGCTAATTCTCTTTTTTATTCTCTTATATGTATATTTTTTAAATTTATTTTCTTTCTTACCTTCTTTTGTTTTTCAATAATAATATTTTTATTTATTTATTTCTTAGAGATCTTGATATGACAATTTCTTAGGTTGGTGAACAAATAAAAATTCAAAAGTATATAGTGATGAAGAGGAGCAAGAAGCCGGAATTAAAAAATATTTATATGAAAAATTAAGTAACTAAAATTAGAGAGTATGCACCTTATAGATGACTTGGAATAACAATTCTCACCAAATATAGATATATGTAATTGATCTTTTTCTCGCGGTTCTTATTTCCATCTTTCAAATTTTATTTTATTTAGAAAGAAGAAAAAATGTGAATTTATGAAGTATAACCATTGAGAAATTATACAAAAAAAAAATATAATTAATAAAAGGACTTCAAGAAGAAGAAAAAATAGTGATTACATCTCAAGTTTACACACTTTTGAAAAATCATACTAATAATCTAATTAAAAAAGGGTTACAAAGAAGCAAAAAAAAAAAAAGGATCACATTTCAAGTTTACATAAATATAGAGAAATTATATTAAAAATATATAATTAAGAAAAAGGATCTTATAAAAAAAGGAAAAAAATACTCACATCTCGAGTTTACATTTTAATAATCTTAACATTACCATCTCTTTTTTCCACTAAATTTATTTTTAATATTTAACTTTTGCAAGTTCACATATATTGATTTCTTGTATAACTTTCATATTTAATCAAAATATTTTTCATAGCTTCTCTTTTATGAAATTGTGTGATTAATAAAAAATAATCTCTTTTTATTAAAGTAACCAATGGTATTAGTATGTAATTTTATTGTAAGTTTTTTATAGCCGAGTACTAGTGGTATAAATAAAATGGTATATTGGAATGTTTTAGTTGGCATTAACATAAGATACCATTTTTGTCATTTTGTGTTTTAAAGAAATCATAATTGATGTTACCCTGCCCATTTGAATTGATGAAATTACCCATGAAGGTAGCAGCAGCTGCTATAGGGACTCCCTCGTTATTTCCTTGCTGCAATTTTGCTCATTTGCCGGCCTCGACTTCACTTTCACTATCCCCAAGGCTTCCTGCTTCCATCTTCTCGCCTTTGCTCATCCCCATCTCAGGTTTCTCTCTTTCTTTCTGTCTCTCTCTCTATATATGTGTGTCAAACTAGGTAATTGATCTATTTCTCTGCTTCATACGCCAAAGTACGGTCATTTTATTTTTTTGTCTGACCTTTAGATGGAAACTTAAAGGACTGATATGTGAAATTGAAGGAAAATGGTTACATGTGTATTAGCAATACTTTTTGTTATAGGTGAAAAATCTATTTTTCTGGTTCATCAACTTTTCAAAATCAATATCTATGCGCCAATAAATATAATTCTGATGGTAAAGCCTTTTTTCCCCTTTTAGATGACTAGTAAGGAATTGACTACAGGATAATGAATAGATGGGTTTTACCTTCCTTTTGTTATAGGTAAATATTCTATTTTTCTGCTTGATGGACCCTCCAAAAATGTTTATGCAAGGGTTTTTGCAGAAATAGGATATTAATGTAAAATCTGGGCTCGTTCTTGTTGCCTGAAGACGACAATTGAGTGACTGAAATGTGAAAATACAGAAATATGATTTATCATACTTCTTGTTCCATGTGTGCCCACTCTGGAATTTGCTCAAATGGATTTCAAAGAAAGCCTTTTTCATTTTCTTTGTCCCCCCATTTAAAATGTGAAACAACTGGAGAATGATAAAATAAACATTTGATATGTTTCATTCTATTTGTTTGTCTTTGGATTTTGCTTAATTGAGTATCAAATTAGATGGATCAGTTGTTTCATGAATAGTATTAACTTTACAGGGAGGAAGAAGTTATTCTTACGTGCTGAGAATCTTGATTGTGAGAGCGTGGAACAAATGGATTTGAAGAAGGAATTTCCTGAATTAAAAAAGGATCTATACCCCTCTATAGAGCCATATTGTACTGGATTTTTGAAAGTTTCGGATCTTCATACTATATACTGGGAGCAGTCAGGAAATCCTAATGGCCGTGTGAGTTTTTTTCTATTTTTTCTTGTATTAAGATGGCACAACATAATCTTTCTATTGCCTATAAACAGTCAAGTACATCAAAGATGTCTTCTATTTGAGCTAGTACATCATGTTTATACCAAAAGTAAAAAAGTGCTAAGCAATTCATTTTGATCTTCTTCAAGTTGTTCTGTGCATCCTCAAAACACCTCTTGTTCCTTCCTGTCCAAATTGTCCACCATATATATGCTGGGACAATCTTCCATCTCTCCTCCTTCTCTGTTGCATTGCCATCCCTGTTCCAGCTGCTTAGGACTCCTTTGCTCCCAGGTTTTACCCACTTGATCCCCTTCATGAACATTCTCCATAGTTGCTCTGTCAATTTTGCAATGCAAGAAAAGGTGGTTGATTGTCTTTGTTTGCTCCCCACACAAAAAAACATCTGGAAGCCAACATATGTGAACTTATCATTCGTCCACAAACTAAGTTCCAAAAGGGGAAGTGGGATGTTTATACAAGTCTCAGAGTAAATTAACAAAGTCTAATTGTAAATTTGTAAATGCAGCATCAGATAATGATTTTAAAGGCAAAAACACAGAGAAGTATCAAGATTAGAAGAACTTGACTTGAAAAGCGAGTAGTGCAGTGCACACTCCTTTGAGCCGAAGCGCACGACTTATAGAAAATAAAGAAGTACCAAACATAAATCAATGTAGTTTTTTAGTAGCAGAAGACATCGATGTATTAGTGTAAGTAAATACAATCCATGTAATTGCAGAAACTATCAAAATCAAAGAACTTCATTCTCGATTCTACGAGAATTCTTATGAAGCCTTTCATTTGCTTCTCTTCAATGGAAGTTTCTAATTTTAGCCTCCAATGTACAATAATGCCGATATTATTTCAACTCCTTGAAGTTGAGATTCAAAAGATTGACCGCTTCTCATTGGGATCACTTCACACGTCATTATTTCAAGCGAACACTTCTCTGAAGCACATGAATTTTCCCATGAAACGATAACCCCTCGCTTCACATCAATTGACCGTTTCAAGCAAAGAGTAATAACTTTTAATAACACTGGTATCAGATTACTACTCATACACGTGGTCCATTTTCTCAGAGGAGCCCCAGTCCTCCTCACTAGGAGAAGATAAGAGGCTCAGGAGACTAGCATATGATGACTACATTTGCTTATAGCTCTACATATGATTAATCTGTTTCTATTTTTGGTAGAGAACATTGTTTATTTTTTTCGGGTCCAATGTAGGTTATATGTTTTTCTTGTTTTCTACTCTCTGATGCTTTCACATGATGCAAAATAGGGTGAAATTTGTTATTTCTAGCAAAGATGTTTGATGTAAAGTCATTTTGAAGATATGTTCCATATTTGCAGCCAGTAGTGTTTTTCCATGGAGGCCCTGGAGGTGGGACTTCACCCAATAACAGGAGGTTCTTTGATCCTGTCTTCTACCGAATCATTCTATTTGATCAGGTTGATATTATTAACTAAAGTGCTAATTCATGCACTTTGTGCTGTTTCAAATGTGAGCTGAGAGTCTATCGGTAACAGCCTCTCTACCTCTGAGGTAGGGGTAAGGTCTGCGTACACTCTACCCTCCTCATGCTCCCCTGACTACACTAGGTATGTTGATGTACTTTTTCAAATGAAAACATTGGTATCTTCCAGAGAGGTGCGGGTAAAAGTAAGCCTCATGCTTGCTTGGAGGAGAACACAACATGGGATCTCGTTGGGGATATTGAAAAATTAAGAGAGCACTTAACGATTCCGGAATGGCAGGTGCAAATCGCTCTCCTTTTGTGACTGCTAGGTCGATGGTACTTCATAAGCCTCTCATAGGTGTGAGTTTGCAGGTATTTGGTGGCTCATGGGGAAGCACTCTGGCTCTTGCATACAGCATATCACATCCTGACAAGGTCTACTAGCAATTATTCTTTAAGTTCCAAGATTTGTAGTTCAAACTTGCTAGAGGAAGTGATAGATTCTATTCCCAACATCATGTTAAATCTATGTTATTGCTAAAGATTTTAAATGACCTTTCTGTTAAAGGTTACTGGGATCATTCTTAGAGGGATATTTTTGTTGCGGAAGAAAGAAATTGACTGGTTTTATGAGGGTGGAGCTGCTGCAATATACCCTGATGGTAAGCTTCTGAATTTCATGCATGCTGGGAGACCAACCAACTGAACCTAGTGCACAGTTGTATTGAGTTGTTATAGAATCTGAGAAGTGTAAACTATTTCATCTGCTGCTGGATACAAAAGTAAGGAATTTAGCACGGGCATTCCTATTTGATTTTTCCATATGAAGATGACGAACAACTTTTATATCTACTTTTGGATCTTTGCAATACTCACTCGGAAGCCATTGCTTTAGCCAGTTCACTATTTCAAGTGTACAAATGAAATGCATTCTCCAGAATATATGCCTATTTTGCAATTTCTGGCAAAGTTGTGATTATCTGAGGCGCTTCTTTTAACCAACCTTTTCACCTAAGCAGATGGCTTATTCAAACTGTTTAAGCACATTTTATTAAGTGGTTAATTGCTTACCTAAATTTGGGAAAATGAGAAGTGTGTAGATCTGATCATCATTGAGTTGCTGTTTTCACTTGGTTGGTTGTTTAATGGGACTGCTGATGTGGTTTTCAAAGTTAAAACTACCTTTTCTGTCATCTGTTACAGTTTGGGAGCCATTCAGAGATCTGATTCCAGAGGAAGAAAGGAAGTGTTTTGTCAAGGCTTACCATAAGAGATTAAATTCAGATACCCTAGAAACACAGGTAAGAAGTTACTGTTTCATTGCATGTCCTAGTTTCTTTTATTGTTCCTGACATTTTTGAATATGCTAAAATTTCCTTTTTTTTATGGGGGCAGAAAATGTTAAAAAAAGAAAAAATTAATTATTTGCTCTTTTCCCTTTGATATCCTTGATGTTTCCCTTACACAACCCCTGAAACTTTCTAACAAAATATGCAGGTGTTGTGCTTTCTATATAACTTGATTTTACTTGAATTCTCGACAATGGTAGAAGCTCTGTTTGTTCCTTTGTTAGCACCAGACAAGTATTGTTCTTAGGATAGAATGTTTGAAGTACTCATAACTACTGCACAAAATACACCATGCTCCTTTTTTCAATGAAGAAGTCACAATTTGGTGGCTTCAGAGTTTTAAGATGTCATCATGACTCATGAAAAGATATGACAGCAAAGTTGGAAGCACAAAGGATTTTAATATGATAGGAAGCAAAGAAGATATGACATCGGTTTGTGTCTGCAAACTCTGTCAGTGACAGTTTCTGATCCTTTTGCCTCCACAACATTAAATCAACTCCACATGTTGCTATAGTACTATTAAATACATTAAACCACTTGTTTGCTTGTCTCAAGTTCTTGAATGTTTTAGTATGCAGCAGCTAGAGCATGGACTAAATGGGAAATGATGACCTCTCATCTTCTCCCTAATGAAGAGAACATAAAGAGAGGAGATGATGATGATTTCTCCTTGGTGAGTACATCTATGAAGTGCATGTAGTATCCGGGTGACCTTCCCATTAAAGCATTGTTCTTTTGCATCTATATTCTGAAAACTCTATCTAAGAGCTGCAGTTTTACTGTTTTCCTTTTCTCTTTTGTCTACTGATAACTTGAAATTACACTATTTTTGGAAATTCAATGTGAACAATTATTTATCGTCATAGAGGCTGTTATCATTCATTATATAACCTCAACATATCTTGCTTTGTTCAGGCATTTGCAAGGATTGAGAACCACTACTTTATCAACAAGGGATTCTTCTCTTCAGATTCTTTCCTTCTAGATAATGTTGAAAAGATAAAGCATATCAAAACAATAATTGTTCAGGTAAATTCTGCTTTTGCTTTGCATTGCCGTCTCAAAGTTCAAGATTCCCCCAATATGTGAAGGCCTTGTCCGGAGACATAAAACATCTAAAAGACTTACTTTTCTTCCCAATGGTGGATGCGATTTTTTTTTTGATAAGTTTATTTGTGGAAAAATGTGATTAAGGACTTACATAAAGAACATAATGGAGGACTTACATAAAGAACGTAATGGTAAGGGATGAATGTTTGCCAGCATTGTTCTGGCATGTCCCAAATCTGACACTTAAGTTGTGATCAGTATCGAACGAGCTACTACAGATGCTAGACATACCCGACTGTTCTATGAACTGCTACAATACGTGGAAACAATACAAAATATCAAGTATAAAAGTATTCTCATGATAAATATCTTAAAATGAGTAAAAAGTCAATTGAGAACGTAAACCCCAAAAATCTCGGAGTCATGGAGCAACTAAGAATCTGAGATACCACTATATGAGACACAACTCTAAATGAAATTAAATGAAGACTGTAAGTAAGATAGGAGCTGACGACTCCACAGACTGGTGGATGGCTCACCTCAACTGTAGAACTGGACGAGCAATCAACAACTATGTCGCCATAACAGTATCTAGACAGAGTAGTAAGTAAACAACAACAGCATACCCAGTGAAATCCCTGTCTTACCCTTGAGACAAGCTTTGAAAACTGTAGTGCATAGAGACATAATAAAGCTATAACAAGTATAAAACAGTTATACAAGTAAGCACGTAGACCCTACCCTTATCTTTGTGGGGTAGAAAGACTTCTTAGTGATAGACTCTCTGCTCAAGAAAAGTGTTTTTCAAAACATATTTGAAAAAACCAAGAGTAAAAAGCTATGATGAAAGTATTGAAGAGAAGAGAAGCATTGACAACAAAATAGTAAAGATTACTAATGTAAAAGGAACAACAATAGTAATAAACTTGAAGCATAAGATAATGATAGACTAATAATAAAGTTGGTAAAGGGAAGAGGGAGAAGATATGGTGCTCTAATTTGGTACAAATAGAACAAAAAATAAAAATAAAAAATATGATGAGATCTATAGATCTGGTTGAAACTTCTGAGAATTCCTGGGGTTAGATTGGAATCACCAAGCGAGTACCAAGAACCAACAAACCAGAGGTTGAAGTCGTTGGAAAGACAGTGATCGGAAATTATAGAAAATTGTATGGATGGGTTCGGAATCACTAGAAGTCCATTGTAGAAGAAGAATCCATCTTGAAAACACACTAGACCAGTGTTCACGCACCTGTGAGTGGATTTATGCGCTCGTCAGAACCCTAATTTCTGGCAGCACGTGTGAGGTAATCTGGTAGGGGTTTGATTCTGGACGATGATGAATTTGTGGCAGTGTTAGTTTTCACACAACACTGATGGGTAAGAAGATGACACAAACTAGATCTGGACAGTCACCCCCCAAAACGGCACGCTGACTGACCTTTCTACCCTAGATGTTTCTTACTGATGCTCTGCTACCATGTGAGAAACAAAGACTCGGCAAATATTATTAAAACACATAAATTACATTATTACATTGATCCATATTTATAGACAATCCATGTAGGACACTACATTCAATCCTATTCTAACAAACCCAAAAGCATAGAATGTCCAACTTGTAATTCTGAAGACATGAAATAAGATGAAAGCAGGTGTCACGCTCATGCCCAAACCCTTGGTTGGCCGGACCTGCACTCGGTGCCTTAACTTGACTGAGCAGAACAATTCTTCGTGGAATTTATGAACCAGGACAATGCATGGAACAATATGAAAACATTTCCATCAATGGATTTAAGTACGTTTCTTATCAAATAAAATGTGAAGTCTCAAAGTACAAAAAATCACAAGTATGGTGTCAGGAAACATAAAGGTAAGGCCCAAAACATACGTACATGACATGAGTGACTACGTCTATGAAGCCTCTGAACTGTGCATAAGAAGTAGAAGTGTCAGGACAAGGCTCCAATATAGGGTTTTAAAGTACGTAATACATGGAATAAGAAAGGAAAATGCCCCATAAACCAAATGGGGCTCACCAATGAGAGTGCCTAGCATGGAGTCTTGTTGTCTTGACTCTTGAGGATTCGCACCTGCATCATGAAATATAGTTCCATAGAGCTCTAATCATAAGAGACACATCAATTGTGTAGATAACAAATCGAAGAGATTATGACAATTCGGGATTAGAGAATGTCAAATTAGAAAGGTTTTCCTTACATACCTCAAGTGCTTCAGAGCTAATGGTAGTCCCACGGTTCCAAATGAGCCCAAGAATGCTAATCCCGACTCCAAGTTCAACAACTTGACACAATGATTTTGATATTTGACTACCCAGGTCAATATAGTAGTCCTTTTCTTTGAGACTTGAGATCCTTGAGATGAACTTGACGAAGTAATATCTTCTGTGAAAAGTGTTGCCATTGGTTTTGAGCTTGTGGGGAAATTTATCACTTGCAACAGTCTTGGGATGGTTCGTATTTTCCAAAAATGTCTAATGGGGACTAATATATTAACATAGAGTTGAATTTGGTATCATTGAATCCATCCAAATCTCAGTGTCGGTTAACTTTCCTTAACTCTTAAGGATTCTTGTATTCATTTTTATATAATAAAAGGGATTGGTCCATAAGTCGAACAAAATAAACTTGCTAATTAGTTTGATATAAGATTAAGTGATGAGCTAAACTACAAAAGTTCTTGGCAGGGCATGTGTATATATACATATATATGTTATAATTAATTCACATTAGATTCTCTAAATGGATAAACTTCTAAATATCTAATTCTCATTAAGTTCTCTACATGGTTAAACATCTAAATATCTCTGATTAGAGCACTAATCAATTATAAATATATTATGAAATTAAGATATACACTAACAGTTCATAAAAATTAAGTCATTGAGAAGATCTCGATTATGATACCTACTTGTATTTTTTGGTGTATTTGGTTAGAGAGGAACAAGAGATATTTTGATGGAGAGTCAACTGCTTTAGGCATTTTGATGGCTAGGTGCATTGCAAATTTGTTTAGGTGGTCCAACTTGTATCCTGCTGTTAATGCAGAACAACTTCAGGATTTTACTAACTCAATAGTTCTGGCTTAGATAGTTTGTATAGTTAGCCAGAGATTTTTTTGTAAGCTCAAATGACATATCTTGTAAATCTTGCATCTTCTTGATGTTGTCATTAATACCACTTACCTTATCAAAAAAAAAAATTAAGTCATTTAGAAATATATTTTGTCAAATTCTATCATTTTTCGAACCTAATCTCAAGAGTACAATTTTTTTTCTTTTGAGAAAAGTTCCCATTCTTAGGATATGTAAATTCTTATCTTTAGACCTCCTCATGTCATGTATATAATTTAAAGGCATATCCGAAGTCTGGGTGTTACAGTAGGTAGATAGCATGATAGTGTAAGTGTAAAATCATAGAATAGAAATAACAAAATAAGGGGTCCACATTGCTTGAAACTAGCCAAGTATCTCACCCTGGAGTCTCCAAAATAAGCTCCTAAGCCTGTACCCGAGCTCCATTGGTGCAAGGGTCAACATAGCACTAAAAGTGCAGCAAGTGCAACACGAGACAATAATAATGTGTACTCGATAGTAGTTAGACTAAGAGTACTCACATTCACAACCGACACAATAAAATAGAATTTATTAACAAAAGAGGGTGCACTTGTAGCAAATAAGCTATGGCATGTACGGCATGATAAATTAAATATGCATGATAACGACTCGAACTTTACTCAATGCTAGCACTCTTTGTACCATAATACGTGCACACACGCTATCTTGGGTGCCCGGATTATTATACATTGACTCACGAGCGACAAATTCTTATCCACACGCCATATGTGCTAACACCCAAGTTGTGGATCTCACCAGCTCAAGAACATATCAAATGAGAACATAACTGCTGACACCCAAGCCATGGGTCACACCAGACTCATCAGCTAATACCTGGTGATACCTAGTCGTGGATCATACTAGACCCATCAGCTCAACCCATGTATATAATGTGATTCATATATGCAAACAATTAGAAATGTGAACAGTTTCAATCATTTAATCTGACATACATGCACCTTCAAATGTTACACCAGCATATAGATGATGCCTATAGCAATATGCTAGCATGATAGGTTGCACTGAAAAAACATGAAAAACAAGAATGCCAATAATTACCCTATATCTCGTATAGCATAAGCTACCTTGGTTCCCACATATATGCTCGTCACCTTACATAAACATAAGCCTATATATACATAATATACAAAAAAAAAACAGATTCAATTTGAGAACATCTCATTGAGGTCAAAATCTTAACTTACCTCTGTCTGAAGCAATTATTGCCTTCTCGAATCACCTTTCCTCTCCTTGAATTGATTACATGAGCTTGATCTATCAAAAAATATACTCTACGAGGTTAGACAAATTAAATGATGCCCATAGTTCAATTTTAAACCAAGTCAAAGTCAAAATTAACCAAAAAGTCAAACCAAGCCCCACGTCGACATCTGAAATCGATTACGTATTTAGGTTACCCTATATGTCCGAATCTATAATTAGATTCTAAATTCAAACTCAAATCGATGATCAAAACCCCCAATTCACTCTCTTAACAAAGGACAAGGATCCACAAATTTCTATTTTATATCTATGATGTAGGGTTAAATCTAGTATAGATTCATATTAAGTCATTAGAAATTGATAAAGAATCATTACCTCGGCGTTACATGATGTTACCCCTTCGATTCCTTCTCCATTGATTAGATCGCTTCTCCCAAAATTGAGTTAGAATGTTGAAATTTCCGTGATTAGCCACTTTTATACTACAACACTTTCCGCAATTGCAGAGGTCAGCCTCACAATTAGGGCTCCTGCCACACAATTGTGAATTTGTGATGGCCCCCAAAATTTGACTACTTCGTAATTGTGTTGGCTCCTTCGCAATTGCGACCCAATGTCTGCAGAAGCCGCTACACCAAAAAAAAAAAAAAACATCCCGAACCACCCCAACAAGTCCCAAAACACTATATGGACCTATGAAAAGTCTCAAAAACTCAAAAAGAGTAGGATGTTACACTAATTGACATGATTATTCGTAGACTTTACTTTTCCTTTTTCTAGCGGATTTTTTTTTTAATGACCGCGGTGTGGGAGCCAGCTTTCGCACACCTACACTAATTCCATGGGATATCTGCCACCTCCCACTAGCAACAAGTATCAATAATTTTGTCAACCAAGGCTAGGACACATGGGAAGAATCACCTAGTGTT
This sequence comes from Solanum paucissectum, assembly GCA_029582445.1. Lineage (NCBI taxonomy): Eukaryota > Viridiplantae > Streptophyta > Magnoliopsida > Solanales > Solanaceae > Solanum > Solanum paucissectum. The sequence goes on from JAJONZ010020602.1 coordinate 19,427, forward strand.
TTTTTTGTCGATACTAAGTTTTGCACATGAGACCTCAGGGTTCTCAACCACTTCATTGACCACTAGGCCACACCCTTGGGTCCTCAGTATTGAAGCTAATAACTGAACATGCATTTTCAAGTAGTCAGATGTAACTATGCTCATCTGTTTTCTTGTCATTATATATTGTCAATCCAAGACGTATACTCCTTATATGTTTCTCCTTATGATCGTGCACTATATGTGAATCTTATATATTATGCATGCACTTGAGGTAAATTGTATTCTTGGATAATCTGATTACAAGAAAATCTTTGTAAACACCTTCAGGGAAGATATGATGTTTGCTGTCCAATGATGTCAGCATGGGATCTTCATAAAGCTTGGCCAGAGGCAGAGTTCATTGTAAGTGAAAAATGATTTCCTCAGTTAGGTAGATTTATTAATTCAAAATAATTGGAGGGGAGGAGTTTTGAGACAAAGACTTCCGCCGTTGACGCAGGCAAGGAGGCACAAAAAGATAGGGTATTATCTTTCTGGGCCGCCGTAAAATTATTAGCCAGCAAATGTATATGTTTTGTATATTTGGTACAAATATACATATAATATACATATTGTATGCATAAATATACCTGATCAGAAATATGTTGTATCTGGACTAGTGCTTGTAATTAATTTGGACCAACAAGCGAAAAATGAATAAAATTCCAAAAAGATCTGCCAACAACTAAACTTGAGAAGGAGGTTATTTTTTTATTTTTTTTAACCCAACAGGTTACAAGACAAAAAAATAATAATCGAAGGGGCTTGTACAAGAGTTATGTTAAACTGGCAGTGGAGACATGAAACAACAAAAGGACCTTCGGGTATAAAACTGGTAGATTTTCCCATATGATTTAAGATTTCTATGAAGAGTTGGGATGGGAATCAGACCAAATAAACATTAATTTCATGTGAAAATCCTGTAGGTTGATTTAAATTTGGATGTGGGACATGAAAACTCATCCAACTCAAGGCATGTAGTTAAGGAATGAGTTCAATCTTATGGGTTATCGGATTTATTCTTTAGGAAGGCCTGGTTTGAATGGCCTAACCTCTAGGGGTTTGAATAATACTTTTAGCACTATAGATTACCTTGGAAAAAATAATAGATGAAGAAATGAGGCTTTCTTTACCACAGGAAAACTAATTTTTAAAGGAACAAGGCTTTTCATAAAAGAAAGAAGATTTTACACCTTGCATATATGGTCATATTATTGGTAACTGACAGTTTCTGCTGTGTGATTATAGGTTGTCCCAGGAGCAGGTCATTCAGCAAATGAACCAGGAATAGCAGCAGAACTTGTTGCGGCTAATGAAAAACTGAAAAATGTCCTTGAAGGAGTTTCTTGAGTGCAAGTGCCTACCAGTCATTGACTTTAGACGTTGGCATGGATGTTTGTGAGAGTTAGTACTTTAGATCCTTGCATTCCAGTATTCTAGGTTTTAGTCTCTTCACAGATGAACTAAGAGCAGCACCACATGTGTGGAAGAAAGAAAGTTTGCCTAAAAACAATGCCATGAGTTCTCTCCCCTTTTTTGTACGACTATTGGACGAGGCTAATTGAAAGAGTTCATTTGTGACATCATATATGGATTGTCGGTGCAGGCGACGTCTTGCACCAGAGGATTATTTAAGATATGCTATTCCATCTGAGGAATATTATTGGGAATTGTTGGTGCAATTTCCAGTCATGGACACAAAATAGAGATAATCTTGTGTACCTTTTTCGCGACGTAGAATTCAGAATAGATAACCAACCATTTAAGAAAGGAAAATGATTTTTGAGCAGAAAGCTTGTGGGCAGAACGGGTACTATAAAGTCACTTCACAAGGGTGGTGGGTGCATTATTGATACTTCCTACTCATTCTATGTGTTGCGTTATATCGTAAACCCCAACAGCTACACTTGATGCTAACTTTAACCCCTTCTCTCTCTGTGTAATTATTATTCCTCTCCTCAATGCATTATGCACTGGAAAAGAAATTCTGAAGCACGCTAAGAGGGTATTTGGATTCGTTTAAAAGTTGGTCAAAGTCAGTTTTTGACTTCTCGAAGTGTTTGACAAATATAAAATTAACTTAAAATCAGTCAAAAATGACTTAGAATAATTTAGGAAGTGTTTGGCAAGGTTAAAAATAACTTAAAAATCAAATGACTTAAAAGTCATTTGAGTTTGACTTTTTATTTTTTACTTAAAAACTACTTTTTAAAATTAATCCAAATGGGATCTAAGAATGAGGATTATGCATAGAACATATAATATGATCCTAAGAGGACATAAATGAAAACATGATATGCATGATCAAGTTAAATCATAGTAAAACCTTTAAAGAAGAATCATAAGTCATGAACATGGTCAATGCATCCTAAAATCATATTGAAAGCTTCATAAAATCCTTTAAGAACAACTTAGTTCATTTTGTGGGATATTTACTATTAATCGACATAGATCAAGTGAGCTATAACGTGGAATCTGGTGTCTTGCTCGCACACCGAAAAGATATGTCCCTACTTTCCAAGGCAAGGACCTTAACTTCTAGCTTAGGTGGATCCACTAGCTATGTCTTTCTAAGAAAAACCTATAGGGACACATAGTTAGGGATAAAGAGATTGCTAATAAAGACTCGGTCTCTACGAATGGGAGAGTTTCCATCTCTGTCACGCCCCGAGGCTACCCCTTCACGTAAACACGGGACTTAGGATCACGAGTGGCCTCAAGCTAACATTGAGTTGGCATATCCAAAGCATACTTAAACAACTGAACAAAAGATACTATGCGGAAGCTTAAAACATGAGATAAACTAAATGATGGGGAATACCCAAAAATAGATTTGAATATATAAATACTGAATCAAAGTTAATGATACTGGACTACAACTCAAAATACTAAAGCTGAATCTATCTATGTCTGAAATAAGCCTCTAACTGACTAGAGATGCTGGGACATGCCCACAACTAACTCTAGTAAAAAACTGAAACTAAAATGAAAGACTGAAATAGAAAACATGTGTATTGTCCTCGAAGTATAAGAACCCACCACTGATGCGATGCGACTGAATACGGATCGGGAACCGATCTACACATGATCTATATGCTGAGGACCTAGACTTACATCACGAAATAATGTAGCGCAAAGTATGCTTCAGTACTTGAAATGTATTGAGCATGCAGGATAGGATAAAGCTAAACAAACATTTAACTGAACAAAGCGTACTGCGCAATGATATAATCTGAACCTGATAAAGATGCTGAAGTATACTGAATATGAACTAAACTGAATGCAATGACCAAGTACATAACATGCTGAGATTGAATACTAAAGTATATCTGAAAACCTTGTCAAATGCACTAGAGTCTGACTGTGGAAACTACTACTAACCGACATAAAACCACGTGAGCTGAATGTGGAGTCCGATGTATACGCCTAATCGAGAGGACCCAATATACATTGCCAGGGTATAAAGACATGACTTATGTGATCACTAAATCTGATGCCCAACAGAGGGGACTTATAAACCTACGGAGGCACGTAGTTCTGGGACTATGAGGGTGACTGACCCTAGTCCAACTCGGTGTTAAGCCTACTCCCAACTGGAATTGTGTACAATACAACATAACTGAAATATACTGGATAATTCAATATTCTAACATGCTAACTGAAAATGCAACATTTAAGTATCGATAATGAAACATTTGAAATCTGAGGCATGTATATATGTTTATCTGTCCTAGCTAGTGTAATCCATGAACTTAACGAAACAACACAACTAGGATTCTGAGTTTCATACAAGGAACTAAGCAACAATATTATGAAAACATGATAATCTAAGTAAGAGCACTACAACAACTAAATCACAGCAATTCTCTAAAGTTTAAGAAACCCTAGGTCTAAACATTATGAAGGGAATCAAGAATCTGACTGAATTCTAGGGACCTAATGAGTGAAAGGAACCCACTAGTGAAATTCCACAAACCTGGTGATGAATTTCACGGAGAAATCTATCGATTTCGGGGCTGGAACTGAAGAAAACTTGTTGCGTTCTTGGAGGGTTTTGGGTCGACTGTTTCTTTTCCTTTTGCTCTGGTTTGAGTGATTTTTTTGTGAATGAATCGCTTAGGGAAAGATCTGATTAAGTTACTAGGCTTAAATTGACCAAAACTACATAGTTTATGGGTTAAACAATGTAGTTTAGGTGTCCAACGCATAGGGGAAAAGATCAAAACGACCCTAACTTAAAAGTTGTCGGGGCCAACAATGGGACTGACCGACGGACCGTGGATGGACATATTGTCCGTCCTGTCATCTCGTCATTTGTCTTCAGAGAGTTGGGAACTGGGGTCTGAACCACGGACCTGGACCACGAACCGTGGTCCCATCTACGGTTCGTAGGTCCTGGCGTGGTTCTGGACTCTTTCTGAAATTTTTGGGTGGCCAGCCACGGACCCTTTCTACGGTCCGTGGTTCAGACCACAGGCCGTGGGTGGGCCTCGACGGTGGCATCTACAAGTTCTGAAGTTCTATATTTTTGGTCGTTTTCGAATACGGGGTGTTACATTATCTACCACTGGGAACATTTGTCCTCGAATTAAGTCTAAACTAGCCGAATATGGAGGGAAGGAGCTGCAATCCCTACCATTAAGTATTATAACTGAAATATGACCGAACTGAGTTCCAAGAACATGCAAATATGCTGAGAATGCAAGAACAACTGAAGGAACTAGATGTTGAGATTGATTTTACGTAAGAGTAAACTGAGAAGCTGGAGAGGAACTATTACATGAAGCTGAAACGGAATCAGAAGGAAAGAGATGAGGATATTTGGCCTTCTTGGCTGCTTCTGCTTCCCACGTAGCTCCCTCTACAGACTGACTCCTACACAAACCTTAACTGAAACGACTTCTTTATTTCTCAACCTACGAACCTGACGATCAAGAATTTCAACTGGCACCTCATCATAAGTGAGACTATCCTTCACATCCACACTTTATAATGGTACTATAGATGTCGGATCACCCACACACTTCTTCAACAATGAAATATGAAAGACCGGGTGAACCGCTGCTAGTTCTGCTGACAACTCTAACTTATAAACCACTTTACCAACCCTTTTCAAGATTTTGTAGGGATCCATATATCTAGGACTGAGTTTCCCTTTCTTGACAAATCTCATCACCCCCTTTATAGGTGACACTTTTAGAAAGACCCAATCATCGATCTCAAATTCCAAGTCCCTTCTCCTTACATCTGCATAAGACTTTTGACTACTCTGAGCTGTCTTAAGTCGATCCCTGATGAGCTGAAATTTTTCCATATCATCATGAACCGAATCTGGCCCTATCAAGGCTGCTTCACCTACTTCAAACCAACCAACTGAAGATCTACATCTACGCCCATACAATGCCTCGTAAGGGCCCATCTGAATACTCGAATGGTAGCTATTATTGTAGGTGAACTCTATGAGAAGTAGGTGATCATCCCAACTGCCCTTGAAATCGATCACGCAAGCTCTCAACATGTCCTCTAAGGTCTGAATGGTATGCTCTGCCTGACTATCCGTCTGTGGATGAAATGTTGTGCTAAGATTTACCTGAGTACCAAGACCTTTCTGAAATGATCTCCAGAAATGAGAGGTAAACTGAGGACCTCTATCTGAGATAATAGACAAAGGAACCCCATGTAACCTGACTATCTCATTAATGTAGAGTTTAGCGTAGTCCTCAGCTGAATCTGTAGTCTTAACAGCCAAAAAGTGAGCGGACTTAGTAACTCTGTCTACTATTACCCAAATTGAGTCATGTTGTCTGCGAGTACGAGGTTAACCCGTAATGAAGTCCATGTTTATCACTTCCCACTTCCATGTAGTAATGTTAATCTCTTGAGTCATACCTCTTGGTTTCTGATGTTCTACCTTAACCTGTTGACAATTGGGGCACTTAGCCACAAAATCTGCTATGTCCCTCTACATGCCATTCTACCAAAAGACTTCCCGCAGATCACAGTACATCTTAGTGGCACCTGGATGAATAGAATACCTGGAGTTATGGGCTTCGGTAAGGATCTGCTGCCTCAACTCACCCACCTTAGGAACACAAAAGTGACCCTGGTAACGAAGTACACCATCTCCCCCGGGAGAAAACCTCAACTTTCTGCTGATGAATTGCACCCTTCAATAGAAGCAATATAGGATCACTGTCTTGTTTTTCCTTAACCTTCGCTACCAGTGAAGACTCAGATCTATTCTGAACTAACACACCACCATCTTACATGTCCGTAAGGCCAACTCCTAAGCGAGCAAGCCGGTGAACATATTTTGCTAATTCCTTCCTTTCTTCCTCAACATGAGCTACACTACCCGTAGATAATCTGCTAGGAGCATCAACCACTACATTGACCTTACCTGGGTGGTAAAGCACATTCATGTCATAGTCCTTGAGGAATTCAAGCCATCCTCTGGCGAAGATTCAACTCTTTCTGGGTGAACACATACTTGAGGCTCTTATGATCTATGAACACATCTACGTGAACACCATACAAGTAATGTCTCTAAATCTTTAGGGAAATACTATGGCTGCAAGCTCGAGGTCATGAGTTGGATAGTTCTTCTCATGTACCTTAAGTTGTCTAGAAGCATAAGCTATAACCTTACCTCGCTGCATCAACACACAACCTAGGCCGACTCTGGATGCATCACAATAGATTACATAACCATATGAACCCTCTGGTAGAGTCAAAATAGGAGTTGTAGTCAACCTAGTTTTCAGTTCTGAGAAGCTCTTCTCACACTCATCTAACCACTGAAACTTAATATTTTTCTAAGTCAACTTAGTCAATGGGGAAGCTATGGATGAAAATCCTTCCACAAACCTTACGTAATAACCGGCTAAACCCAAGAAACTTCTGACATCTGTAGGAGAGGTGGGTCTGGGCCATTGCTTCATTTCCTCTATTTTTTGAGAATTCACTCGGATCCGTTCGCTAGATACAATATGACCAAGGAAGCCAACTGATTGTAACCAAAACTCACATTTGCTAAACTTAGCGAATACCTGGTGATCTTTGAGAGTCTGCAAAACAACTCTCAGATGAATCACATGCTCCTCCTCATTCCTAGAGTAAATGAAGATATCATCAATGAAGACGATAACGAACAAGTCCAAATACTATTTGAACACCATGTTCATTAAGTCCATGAAAGCTGAAGGAGCATTGGTCAGTCCAAATGACATAACTACAAATTTATAATGACCATACCAAGTTCTGAAGGCTGTTTTTGGGAAGTCACTATCTCTGACTCTGAGCAATTGATAATCGGATCTGAGGCTATATTTGAAAAGTGACTAGCACCCTGAAGTTGGTCGAACAAGTCATCAATCCTGGGATAGGGTACTTATTCTTGATTGTGACTTTGTTCAACTGCCGATAGTCAATGCACATCCTGAGAGAACCATCTTTCTTTATTACGAACAACACTGGAGCAACCTATGGAGAGTTACTAGGTCTGTGCTCTTTCCATTCCTTAAGCTCAGCTGGAGCCATTATGTAGGGAAGAATCAAAATAGGCTGGGTATCTGGAAGGAGATCAATTCCGAAGTTGATTTCCCTTTCGGGAGGACCTCCGGGAAGATCTTCTGGAAACACTTCTAGAAACTCATTTACTATAGGAACTGACTCGAGAGTTGGGGTTTCAGAGTTTGAATCCTTAACCCGAACAAGATGATAAACATACCCTTTAGAGATCATCTTTTTGGCCTTAAGTTAAGAGATAAATTGACCCATAGGCACTGAGCTACTACCTTTCCATTCTAAGACTAACTCGTTTGGAAACTGAAAACGAACGATCCTAGTTCTACAATCGACTGAGGCATAACAGGAATGTAACCAATCCATGCCTAGAATGATATCAAAATCTACCATTTCTAACTCGATAAGATCTGCTGAGGTTACTTTCTGAGAGTCTGTGACAGGGCAATTTCTGTATACCCGTCTAGCTATAACTGGGTCACCAATTGGAGTAGAGACTGAGAAAGGTTCTGAAAGAGATTCTGAACTGACACTGAAGTTTACTGCTATATAGGGAGTTACAAAGGAAAGAGTAGCCCCTGGATCTAACAAAGCATAAACATCTAAATAAAAGACTCGTAATGTACCAAGGACCACATCACGAAAATCTTTCTGGTCCTAGCGAGCTTGGAGAGCATACAACCTATTCTGGCGTTGACCGCCACCTGTACCAGACGAAGTACCCTGTTGAGTTGGGAGACCTGCTGGTGCTGCTGGAGTTGTAGATTGAACACTATTAGTGTTACCTCCTTGTCCCTGTTTAGAAGAAGGGCAACCTCTCAACCTGTGACCAGACTGACCACATCCAAAACATCATTTCTTTCCTGCAAGACACTCACCCGGATGGTTCTTACCACACTTTGGACAAGTCGGGTAGGCCCTGTTACTCGAAGTACTCCCTTGAGACTTAGAGTCGATGCCCTACCTTTCTGATCTTGTCGAAACCTGGGGGATGGAGCACTAGCTGATGAAGGTGCTGGAGCTGAAGATTTCTACTGAAACTGTGAGCAATTTCCACCACCCGATATTTGTTGAGAGTACTCATAGTTGCCTGTTCTAGCCTTCTTATTGTCCTTAGATAGTTCTCTAAGATGATCTCCCTCAACCTTCTGAGCATGAGTCATGAGCCTAGAGATATTCATGTCCTCTAACAACATAGCATTTCTGCACTATGTCTTTACCAAGTCAGATACCCCAAATAGAAACTTACTCATTTGTGCCCTTTGATCGTCAACCATGTGTAGAGTATACCTCGAGAGTTGGGTGAACTTAAGTCCGTACTCTTGGACGTACATGGTACCTTGCCTCAAATTCATGAATTCTTGTGCCTTAGCCTTTCTCAACTCCCTTGGGGAGAACCTGTCCAAAAAGATCCAGTGAAACACTCACATGTCACAGGAGTTGCATCCATACCTCTGTTTTCTTTCCACTGAGTAAACCAAATGTGAGCTACATCCTTAAGATGGTAGGATGCCAACTCTACCTTATCATTTCCAGTCACTTGCATCACTCCAAAGATTTTCTTAACCTCATAAATAAAGTTTTGGGGGTCCTCATCAACTTGCAACCCTAGAAACTCAGGCGGATACATCCTAACAAAATCTCGGATCTTAGATGCCATTGATCCACCATTAGCATTTGTAGGAACTGGAACCTGCTGATTGTTCTGATTGGCCACACTCTGAGCCAAAAGTTGGATAGCATTCTGAAACTATGCATTTGAAACCTCATGGTCTGGGACTGAAGGAACTGCGTTAGCGTTGCGGGCATTAGCATTCCTTGCATAAGCTCTATGAGGAGGCATGATCAGAAATACATAACGTTAAATTTGAAAGGAGATCATACCCACACAAAATAAGAATAACAAGAAAGTGAAGTTTTTCCTAAAATACTTCGTAGCCTCCCCCTCATAGGTGTAGCGTGTTTCACACTCATGAAAGGGACTCTACTTAGTGCATCTTTTCAGACATCTTAGGACTCTTAAACCTAAGGCTCTGATACCAAGTTTGTCACGCCTCGAGGATACCCCATTGACGTAAATACGGGACCTAGGATCACGAGTGACCCCAAGCTAACCCTGAGCTGGCATATCAAAAGCATACTTAAACAACTGAACACTATGCGGGATCATAAAACATGAGATAAACTGAATGATGGGGAATACCCAAAAATAGATCTGAATATATAAATACTGAATCAGATTTAATGATACTGGACTACAACTCAAAATACAAAAGCTGAATCTATCTATGTCTGAAATAAACCTCTAACTTACTAGAGATGCTGGGACATGCCCCCAACTAACTATAGTAAACACTGAAACTAAAATGAAAGACTGAAATAGAAAACATATCTATTGTCCTCGAAGTATGATGACTCACCACTAATGCTGCTGAATACGGATCGGGAACAAATCTACACATGATCTGAATACTGAGGACCTGAGCCTACATCACGAAAAGAAGTAGCGCAGAGTATGCGCTAGTACTTGATAGGTACTGAGCATGCATGATAGGATAACACTATACAAACATATAATTGAACAAAGTGTACTGAGCAATGATATAATCTGAACCTGATAAAGATGTTGAAGTATACTAAATATGAACTAACTAAATGCAATAACCAAGTACATAACATGCTGAGACTGAATACTGAAGTATATCTAAAAACCTGGTCAAATGCAATAGAGTCTGACTGTGGGAGCTACTAGTAAACGACATAAAACCACGCGAGTTGAATATGGAGTCCGATGTATACGCCCCATCGAGAGGACCCAATATACCTTGTCAGGGGTATAAAGGCATGACTGGCGTGATCACTAAATTTGATGTCCAACAGAGGGGACATATAAACCTATGGAGGCACGTAGTTTTGGGACTATGAGGGTGAATGACCCTAGTCCAACTCGGTGTTAAGCCTACTCCCAACTGGAATTATGTACAATACAACATAATTGAAATATACTAGATAGCTCAATATTCTGACATGCTAACTGAAAATGCAACATTTAAGTACCGATAATGAAACATTTGAAATCTGAGGTATGTATATCTATTTATCTGTCCTAGCTAGTGTAATCCATGAACTAAACGAATCTACACAACTAGGATTCTGAGTTTCATACAAGGAACTAAGCAACATTGTTATGAAAACATGATAATCTGAGTAAGAGCACTACAACAACTAAATCACAGCAATTCTCTAAAGTTCTAGAAACCCTAGGTCGAAACAATATGAAGGAAATCAAGAATCTGACAAAATTCTAGGGACCTAACGAGTGAAAGGAATCCACTAGTGAAATCCATATACTTGGTGACGAATTTCACGGAGAAATCTTTTAATTTCGGGGCTGAAATTGAAGAAAACTTGTTGCGTTCTTGGAGGGTTTTAGGTCGACTATTTCTTCTCCTTTTGCTCTGGTTTGATCGATTTTTTTGTGAATGAATCGCTTAGGGAAAGATCTAATTAAGTTACTAGGCTTAAACTGACCAAAACTACGTAGTTTAGGTGTTAAACGACGTAGTTTAGGTGTCCAACGCATAGGGGAAAAGACCAAAACGACCCTAACTTAAAAGTTGTCGGAGCCAACGACGGACCGTGGATGGACCTACGGCCCATCCTGTCATCCCGTCGTGTGGGGTTT
>JAJONZ010020603.1:0-28218 GCA_029582445.1 Solanum paucissectum
GGAGAAGCTATGGATGAAAATCCTTCCACAAACCTTCTGTAATAACTCGCCAAACATAAGAAACTTCTAATATGTAGGAGAGGTAGGTATGGGCCATTGCTTCACTGCCTCTATTTTCTGAGAATCCACTCGGATCCCTTTGCTAGACATAATATGCCCAAGGAAAGCAATAGATTGTAACCAAAACTCGCATTTGATTAACTTAGCAAATAACTGGCGATCTCTGAGAGTTTGTAGGACAACCCTCAAATGAGTCGCATGTTCTTCCTCATTCCCATAGTAAATGAGGATATCATCAATAAAGAGGATAACGAACAAGTCCAAATGACATAACTATAATATCATAATGACCATACCGAGCTTTGAAGGTTTTTTTTGGAATGTCACTATCTCTGACTCTAAGCTGATGATAACTGGATTTAAGGTCTATCTTTGAAAAATGACTAGCACCCTGAAGTTGGTTGAGCAATTCATCAATCCTTGGGATAGGATACTTATTCTTGATTGTGACTTTGTTCAACTGCTGATAGCCAATGCACATCTTGAGATAACCATCTTTCTTTTTCACGAACAACACTGGTGCATCCCATGGGGAAAAACTAGGTCTGATGAAGCCCTTATCTAGAAGGTCTTTCAACTGCTCTTTCAATTCCTTAAGCTCAGCTGGAGCCATTCTGTAAGGAGTAATAGAAATAGGCTGGGTATTCGGAAAGAGATAAATTCCAAAATCGATTTCCCTTTCGGGAGGAACTCTGGGAAGATCTTATGGAAGCACTTCTGGGAACTCATTAAATACTGGAACTAACTCAATAGTTGGGGTTTCAGAGCTTGAATCCTTAAACCGAACTAGATGATATAGATACCCTTTAGAGATCATCTTCATGGCCTTAAAGTTGGAAATGACTTGACACATAGGCACTGAGTTACTATCCTTCCATTCTAAGACTGGTTCGCTAGGAAATTCAAAAAGAACGATCCTAGTACTACAATCGACAGAGGCATAACATGAATGTAACCAATCCATTCCTAGAATAACATCAAAGTCTACCATTTCTAACTTTACAAGATCTGCTGAGGTGATTTTCTGAGAGACTGTGATATGGCAATTTATGTATACCCGTCTAGCTATAACTGGGTCACTGACTAGAGTAGAGACTGAGAATGATTCGCAAAGAGTTTTTGTACTGACACCGACGTTTACTTCTATATAGGGATTTACAAAGGAAAGGGTAGCCCATAGATCTAACAAAGCATAAACATCTATGTTAAAGACTCGTAACATACCAGTTACCACATCAGGAGAATCTTCCTGGTCGTGGCGAGCCTGGAGAACATATAACTTGTTCTGGCACTGACCGCCACCTGTACCATATGTAGTACCCTATTGAGTCGGGCGACCTGTTAGTGTTCCTGAAGCTGTAGACTGAGCCCTACTAGCGTTACCTCCTTGACCTCATTTAGAAGAAGGATAATCTCTCAACGTGTGAGCAATCTGACCACACCCTCAACATCCATCCTTTCCTGCAAGACACTCACCCGGATGGTTCTTACCACACTTTCGACAAGTTTAGTAGGTACTAGTGCCTAAAACACTCCCCTAAGGTTTAGAGCTTGATGCCCTACCTTTCTGATTCTGTTGAAACTTGGGGGATGGAGCACTAGTTGATGAAGGTACTGGAGCTTAAGACTTTTGCTGAAACTGCGAGCGATTTCCACCACCCGATATCTGTTGAGAGTAATCATAGTTTCCTGTCCTGGCCTTCTTGTTGTCCTTAGCATGTTCCCTAAGCTTATCTCCCTCAACTTGCTGAGCATGATTCATGAGCCTAGAGATATTCATATCCTCTAACAATATAGCATTTTTGCACTCTGTCTTCACCAAATCAGATACCCCAAACATAAATTTACTCATTTGTGCCCTGGGATTGGCAACCATATGTGGAGCATAACTGGAGAGCTGGGTGAACTTAAGTCCGTACTCTTGGACTGACATAGAGCCTTGCCTCAAATTCATGAACTCCTGAGCCTTTGCCTCTCTCAACTATCTTGGAAAGAACCTGTCCAAAAAAAATCCGGTAAAATACTCCCTAGTCACAAGAGTTTCATTCTCACCCCTGTTTTCCTTCCGTTTAGTGAACCAAATGTGCGCTACATCCTTGAGCTGGTAGGACACCAACTTTAAAGATGTTCTTCACCTCTTCAATAAAATTATGGGGATCCTCACCAACTTTGTGACCCTAAAAACTCATGTGGATTCATCCGAACAAAAATCACGGACCCTAGCTACAACTGATCCACCACTAGAATTTGTAAAAACTGGAACCTGTTGATTATTTTGGTTGGCTACACTCTAGGCAAAAAGTTGAAAAGCGTTCCAAAATTCAGCATATGAAACCTTATGGTCTGGGGCTGGAGGAGCTACGTTAGCATTGCATGCATTAGTATTCCTTGCGTAAACTCTACGAGGAGGCATGATCTGAAAACACATAACATCGAGTTAGAAATAAGATCATGCCCACGTACGATAAGAATAGCAAGAAAGTGATGTTTTTTCTAAGACACTTCATAGCCTCCCCCTCATAAGGGTGGCGCACTTCACATTCATGAAAGAGACTATACTTAGTGTGAATTTTCAGACATCCTAGGACTATTAAACCTAGTGCTCTGATACTAAGTTTGTCACGTCATGAGGCTACCCCTTGAACGTAAACACGGGACTTAGGATCACGAGTGACCCCAAGCAAATCCTGAGCTGGCATATCATAAGAATACTTAAAGATTTATTGAAATGAGAAATATTGTACGGAAGCTTAAGACATGATATAACTAGAATGGGGAATACCTAAAATACTATCTCAATATAAATACTGTGAGTTTAATGACAACTGAAAGATCACACTCCAAGCTAAAATTGAATCTAACTATGTCTAAAGAAAAGCCTCTAACTGAATAGAGATGCTGTGACATGCCCCCAACTAACTCTAGCAAAACTAAAACTGAAAGACTAAAAGTAAAAGAAAATATGTATATCGTCCTCGAAGAATGAGGACTCACCACTGATATTGCTGAACTGGAGATTAGGAACTTATCTATTCCTGATCTGAATGCTGAGGACCTGAACCTACATAACGAGAAGATGTAGCGCAGAGTATGCGTCAGTACTTGAAGGGTACTGATCATGCAGGATAGGATAAAGCTGAACAACATATGCATAACTAAAATAAAGTATACTGAGAAATGATATACGATGAACATAAAGAATATACTAAACATGTTAAATATGGACTAAACTTAATGTAATGACTAAGTACATAACATATTGAAACTGAATACTGAACTGTAACTGATAACCTGGCGAATGCACTAGAATCTGAATGTGGGAGCTACTAGTATCCGACATAAAACCAGTTGAGCTAAACGTGGAGTTTGATGTATATGCCTCATCGAGAAGACCCAATATACCTTGCGAAGGGTATAAAGGCATGACTGGCATGATGACTAAATATGATGCCCATAGAGGGGACTTAACCTATAGGGGCACGTAGTTCTGGGACAATGAGGTTGACTGACCCTAGTCCAACTCGGTATTAAGCCTACTCCCAACTAGAATGTATAAATCACAACATAAATGAAATAAACTGAATAGCTTAATATTCTGACATGCTAACTGAAAATTCAACATTAAGTACTAATAATGAAACATTTGAAAACTGATGCATGAATATTTATATAAGCGTATCTAGCAAGTGTAATTCATGAACTAAATGAATCTACACAACTAGGGTTCTGAATTTCATGCGGATTAAGCAATATAGTTACGAAAATGTAATATTCTAATTAGGATTAATCTAACAGCTAAATTATAGCAATAATCTAAAGTTCTAGAAACCCTAAGTCTGAACATAATGAAGGGAATCAAAAATCTGACTAAATTTTAGGGACCTAATGGGTGAAATGAACCCACTAGTGAAATCCCACATACCTAGTTACGAATTTCACAGAAAAATCTTTCAATTTCGGAGCTGGAACTGTAGGAAACCTTGATGCATTCTTGAGAGGGTTAGTCGACTCTTTCTCTTTTTTTTCTCTAAGGTTTCTAAATTTTTGGTGAATGAATCGCTTTAGGTAAAGTTTGATTAAGTTATTAGACTTAAACGACCCAAAACCACGTAGTTTAGGTGTCCAACACATAGGGAAAGGACCAATAGACCCTTCACTTAAAAGCTATCGGGGACAATCGACGGTCCTGACCGACATACTGTGGGTGGATTGACGGTCCATCCTAGTTAGTCGTCGTTCGAAGTCTGGGAGTTAAAAACTAGGGTCTGAACCTCGGCCTGGACCACGGACAGTGGTCTGACCTACGGTCCATAGGTCCTGGCGTAGGTTGACCCTTAGTTGAAATTTCCTAGGTTTCTAGGGAGAGGCTGCAGGTGGCGAACCACGGGCACCACCTACGGTCAGTGGGTGGTCCCCATTGGTAGCACCTGCCACTTCTAATTTTCTGGAATCTGTTATTTCTAGCATACGGGGTGTTACAATTTTCCTCATCACCAACCAAAGGAGATGGCTTTGGATTTGGATTTGAAGAATGAAGACACTCTGCCTTCAAACCATTTATTGATGAGCTTGCAAAATTTGAGCTAAAGGCTCTTCCATCTCATGTGACGAATGTATTCTTAGGCAAAAATAGTATTTTTCATGTCATTATTGTTGTTGATTTTAACAAAGGGCAAGTAGAGGCACTGATATCGGTATTTAAATGTGTCAAAAGGGATATATCATGGACTATTACTAACATTATTGGTATTCTACCGTCTATACGTTCTAACAAGATTCAACTCATGCCACATAGTAAACCAATTATTGATAACCAAAGGAGATTGAATCCGCCAATGCAAGAGGTTGTAAAGAAATATATTATCAAGTTGTTAGATATTAATTGGGTGTGTCAGGTTCAATGTTTGACAAAATGGGAGGAATCATTGTGGTTCCCAACGCGAAGAATGAACTTGTCACAGTGAGGAATTTCACTGGTTGGAGGGTAGGCATGGATTACCGCAAGATGAATGCATGTACTAAGAAAGATCACTTTCCAATGTTGTTCTTGGACCAAATTTTAGATTGTCTTGCTGGAAAGGGTTGGTACTATTTTCTAGATGGGTATTTGTCTATAATCAGATCTCCATAGCTCTGGCAAACCAAGAAAATACTACTTTCACTTATCCTTACAGGATGTTTGCTTTCAAAGAGGATGTCATTCTGGTTGTGTAATGTATCGATGACTTTTCAACATTCCATGATGTCTATATTTTACGATATGCTGAAATATACTATAGAGGTATTTATGGATTATTTTTGGTGTTTTGTGACTAGTTTTGTTATTGCTTCACACATTTGAGTGATGTTCTAAAAAGCTGTTAAGAATGTAATCTTATACTCAACTAGGAGAAGTGTCACTTTATGGAAAAAGAGGGTATAGTTGTAGGCCACCAGATTTCAAAAAAGGGTATTAAGGTTGATAGAAACAAGGTCGAGGTGATTGAAAAGTTTCCACCACCCATCTCTGTGAAAGGTGTTAGAAGTTTCCGAGGGCATGCAGGATTCTATAGGAGGTTTATCAAAGATTTCTCAAAAATAGCACACCCACTGTGCAAACTTCTCGAAAAGGAGACGTAGTTTGAGTTTGATGATGCTTGTCTGAGAGCATTTGAGGGGCTCAAAGAGAAGTTGACTTCTGCACCAATCATAATTTCACCACATTGGGGACAACAATTTGAAGTTATGTGTGATGCGAGCAGGATAGCACTTGGCTTAGTATTAGGGCAAAGGCGAGAGAAGATTCTTCATTCCATATACTATGCCAGAAAAGCTTGGAATGTTGCTCAAAAGAATTATACGATCACCGAACATGAATTTCTTGATATAGTCTTCGCGTTATAGAAGTTTAGATCCTATTTTCTTGGCACTAAAGTCATTGTGCACACTGATCATTCTGCATTGAGGTATCTTATGGCAAAGAAGGATGCAAAACTGAGATTGATTTGATGGGTACTATTACTACAGGAATTCAACTTTGAGGTAAAAGATAGAAAGGGAAAAGAAAACCAAGTGGCTGATCACATGTCCAGATTAGAGGAATAGGCTATGTTGAGGTTAGCTGATGGAGTTTAGATAGATGATACATTCCCAAACAAACAAGTTTTGGCTGCTTCTTTTGATCTTATCCCTTGGTTCACAGATTTTACTCATTATTTGGTAAGTGATGTTGTGCCTTTGAACTTATCATTCCACCAACAGAGAAAATTCATGTTTGATGTGTAAGAGTTTTTTCTAGGAAGAGACGTATTTTTTTCGTGTCTATGTTGATGGGATTATTTGTCATTGTGTGTCTGAGGTAGACAGGTTGAGTATATTGGAAGCTTTCCATTCATGTTCTATTGGTGTCCATCATAGTGGTATCCGGACTGCTCATAAATTCCTGCAGTGTGGGTAGTATTGGCCGACTATCAACCAAGATGCTCATGATTTCACCAAGTCTTGAGATTGTTGCCAAAGAGAAGGAGGTACTTCAAGGAAAGCAGAACCCCTAATGACCCCTATTATGGTGATTGAACTGTTTGATGTTTGGGGCCTTGACTTTATAGGTCCATTTGTGTGTTTGAATGGGATAAAGTACATACTTGTAGCAGTTGACTAAATGTCTAAAAGAGTGGAAATTGTTGCACTTTCAAACAATGAATCGACGAGTGTCACCGCATTCCTGAAAAAGAATATATTTTCCCGATGTGGTACACTAGGGGAGATTATTAGCGATGGAGGTTCCCACTTTTGTAATAAGTTGTTCAAGGCGTTTCTTGAGAAGTATGGTGTTTTTAACAGCGTAGAAACTCTTTATCATCCACAGTCTAGTGGGGAAGTTGAAGTGTCAAATAGAGAAATTAAGCAAATCCTTATGAAGACTATGAATGCTAACATAACTGATTGGTCGAGAAAGCTTGATGATGCTCTATGAGCCTATAGCACTACATTCAAGACTCCCATAGGTAAATCTCCCTACCAACTGTGTTTGGGAAGTCTTGTCACTTGCCTCTAGAGTAAGAGTAAAAAGTTAGGTGGGCACTTAAGAATCTGAATCAAGATTGGGATGCCGCATCAAGTCAAAGGTTGAATGAATTGAATGAGCTAAATGAGTTTCTCCTAAAACATATAAAATTTCAACCTTGTATAAGGAAAAGATGTAGAGGTGGAATGATAAAAAGATCGAAAAATGTGAATTTACTCCAGGTGATTTGGTACTTCTATTCAATTCAATGTTGCGTTTCTTTGCTCGCAAACTCAAGTCTAAGTGGATGGGGCCATTTGGAATGGTACAAGTGTTTTCACACAGAGAGGTTGAATTTGAGAATGTGGAAGGAACAAGATTCAAGGCGAACGGTAAAAGGATCAAAGTCTACTTGGGTCAATCGAAAGAAATCAAAGAGGTGAATGAAGAATTGGATCTTGATGAAGTCTGAGTAATCAAAGAGTCTGCGTCGTGCCGTGACGTTAAATCAAGCGCTACTTGGGAGGCTATCCAAGATGTAAATCTATCCAATTTGAAAGAGTTTTACTGATTTTTATGTTATGACAAATTTTGTATGGATTTTTATGTTTTCTAGAGTTTTAGTCTTGGCTAGATTAGGTTAGTATAAGGTCTGTGTCAAAAAAGAGTAAAGAAAATGTAACAGGGAAGTCCTAATGTTTTCTACCTGTGTAGGAAAGAAAGTTCAGTATGCGTATTAGGAAGTTTTGACAAAGTGAATTTTGTTGTTTCTCGTACGGGTTGCACAATTATGTTTTTGACTTGATTTTGGTTCCATCTATGATTTTGTATTTTTTTTGTGTCAAAAATTTCATAATGATGTTGCAGTTATGTTTTAATAGCATGACAACTTTTGGAGCCCATTCGGAAGAGTAAAGCTCCAGAATTGTGAATTAAGAGAGCGCATGGTTTGAATTTAGGTAGGCTATGGTTTCCAGTGTTTAGATTGAGTTAAAGAATGTGAATTGATATTGATTAGTTGGAATTTATGTTGGGTTAGTAGTTTATTCATGTTAGCTATTATAAATCATGTTTTAGGTCATATTTGTTTGGATGTTTTAGCATGTTTAATTCCCTTTTTGTGATCATCCTTGCCTTGTGACTTTCATGTATAATTTTTGTAGTTAATTGGAAGTTTGTTATTGGCCGTAGCATAGGTGTAGGCTACTGGTGTCGAGAGTCCTTAGAATTTGTTTAGAAGTCGCTTCAGATGAGTTAGCTTCGTGTAGACAAATGTAGTAGACTTAGGTTTGACAAAATGAGCCTTAGCTAGGTGGTTACTGAGCTTCGATGACCTTGCATCCATAATTCTCCTCATACCTCCATTCTTGTGATTCTCGGTGGCAATTTTTGCTTCACTTAATCAATCAGTATTGAGAGTTGTTTAGGCTCGGAGTGATTCATAGGTGACTTTCGAGTGGATGTCAGACTACAATGGCATTATCATAATGACTTCTATGTGGGACCCTTCTTTGATAGATTGTATAAACAAAAAATTAATGTCTAGGCGTATTTCTGGTATAGCCGCAAATTTAAGGTCTTGGCACACAACTCTTATCATCACATATCTAAGGTCTAGACACTTGATATTCCGCCGTAGTCCGAGTTTCAGGAATATTATCCTCTATTGAGTTGATACCTAGCGGAATAGTTTTATTGGTTTCTTTTGGTGTCCTATCCGTTATTCGAGGTCCGAGCTATGCATTCTCTTGTACTGGACTCTTTGGATTTTGTTCTTATTACTTAAAGCTCTTCTATGTATCTGTCGGGCTTATGGGGTCCATTTGAGTTATTTATGTAAACTTGCACATGAGTGTACCTTTTGGACAATATGGGTCTAGTTAGGGTATAGTTAATTACTAGATTTTATTTCCGTTCTTTTTCTAGAATCGTGTGCATTCCTGTTAGATTTCCTTAATTTGGCCTCTTTAGTGTTCATTTCGCTTTTCATATTGTCTTTACTTTTCAAGCTCAATCGCCCTATGATGCCTATTGAGTACTTGTTGTTTTGGTACTTATACTATACTCTATATTTTCTTTTGTGATGTATATCTGAGCACCACATACCTGTGTCGGTATCCTGCCAATTGTAAGAAGACTGCATTTGAGGGTGAGCTTATGTCATTCTTGATCATAATTGTTTCCTTCCGTATTGTTTGAAATGTCTTTTGCATTCGAGACACGTCTGTTTATTTTAGTTGTCACGACCCAATTCCTTGAATCATGATGTCACCTACTATAACCCACAAGTGTGTAAGCCAATTGTAACCCAGAATGACAAGTAATGGGTATAAGGACAGTACCAAACAAAAATAACAGTAGTAGTAAAAATATGATAGAAATGGAAGCAAATAAAAACTATATTTAATTGAACCCCTCCCAAAACCTTGAAGTCACGAGTTTAGAGCTGTGTAATATGAGCAAATACAAGTTCTAAAAGTTGACCACAACAAGCCATCGAAGAGGCAAAACACTATCTAACATATATAGAAGGAGATAAGATGATCCACGATGCCAAGTGCTCACCCTCGTCTTCGATATGCCAATGCTGCAAAAGATGGAAGAACGATCACCGTTGGTAGTTGGTATTTGAACCTGCATCACGAAAAGATGTGGAGTGTAGGACGATTACCAAAACAAAGGTACCTAGTATGCCTCACATGTCGACTAAGCAAGAAAGGTAAAAACAATCTAAAACAAAGGTACCTAGTAGGCTTCATTCTCTTAAGTGAACCCAGGGCCAAAATCAGTCACACAAGAACTCAGGCACCAAATTTTTTAGCAAAGTCCCCCCAACTTTACTTAGGGGCTCGAGATTAGTTTGGAACCCCATACACGCAAACAAGATATTTCAACCACTCAAATTCAACATTGCAAACTCAATGGAGTAGTTAAAACTTTCATACGAGGTCTTCTTAACATAATATGGGTCCCACACCCAACCCCATTTTAAGCAAAAATCTACGAGGGCGATCAGAATCAGCGCAAAAGCCTTGAGAACCAAATGAAGGGTTAATCTAGACCAAAGTTAACATTTTAGAGCTAATGGCACTAACCGAATTCTCATCTGATCTAGTTTATTTAGAAGGTTGACTAAAGTCAAACATAGGCCTTCACTTGAAAGTTAAAATACGTAATTGCATAGAATCACACTGACAACCTTGAAAGTCATTCCAAACATGATAATAGCCTAACGTAACACTTGTAGAGCAAATGGAATTATCAGAATTGAATCATAAAGTTATCTTCTTGAACTTTTAATCAAAACTGACCATTCAAGGTTCTAAAGCTCCAAATACTAACACTCGCACAAAACCAAACAAAGGACAGGTGATCAAACTATCAATCGCAGCAAGTCATAAATGACTTGGCGGTATAAAAACACTCTATTTAACGAACAAGAAGAATAAATAGAGAACTAACCTAGAGGTCATTACATCGGTCCACTTTGGGGACTTGTACTCATTTATAGTAGCTCTCAACATGTAACTACTCGATTAATGGTTTGATCTGTTGTTTTTATATATATGTTAGTTTCCATTCTTATCTTCCCTTGTTTCCTTTAAATTATATTATGTGTTTCCTTTAATTTATGCTATTTGATTACATCTACCGTATATTCCTGTTACTCAATGTTCGAGCTATGGGTTGACTTACCTATTGGTGGATTATAGTGGGTGCTATCATGACACAAGCTTTATGGTGAGATCGTCACAGATCACCTGGTTCTTCTGTACAGTTTGAGCCAAAAGGACCTTAATTCGAGGCAATATACATAGATTGAGCTTCTGAAGAACTATCACCTCTCTATCATACACAATCCAAGAAAGGCAATTTTGGTAGAAGATGCATTGAGCTATATTGTACCCATATTGGTAGTCTAACTTTCCTTTCAATTTTGGAGTGACCTTTGGAATCGTACATGCAATCCTTAGCAAATAGGTTGGTTCTTCTTCATGTCTCCGATCCCAAGAGGGTTCTAGTTTGCATTGAGGCTCGCTCCACTCTATTGCACTAGATTCGTGATCCACAGTTTGATATTAAAAACATAGTTGTATTACTAGAATCCTCTACTTATGACATTTCCAAGCTCTTGGTTTCTTCATAATTCGACACTGGAATAACTTATGAAAATTTTCAAATCTTGTGTCAGTCAAGCATTTTGAACCACACGTGGGGTGAATATCATGTAATCTAATATATGTACGATATCCAATACTGGGATTCATCCATAATTCCTTGAATTAACGCAACCTACGATTTCTAGAGATGAATTAAGTTGTCAGACAAAATTGGATTCGTCAAATTGTTCTTTGCCCATGACAAATTCGTCAAATTCATCAAATTGCATAGAATCACACTGACAACATTGAGAGTCATTCCTCCTTCTTCTTTCTTCATCGGTAATGAATGAACATTTAATCAATCTATAAAACTTTACATAATTCATCGGTCATGCCACTAATTATTAAGAAAAGAAAGAAGAAAGATAATCTTCAGCATGGTGACTGCCTCAAACACTTGATTTATATGTATGTCTTATTTATCTTTACTCATGTGGTATAGATTCCATTTTATTCTTCCCATAAAATGCTTGAACACTTTTATAATGATGAAAGATTCATGCATCATGATGAATTTGTTTTATAATTTCGGCTCTTACTCTTCATTTGTTGAGTTAAGATTTATCAAGTACATTAGGCTTATGGTTTTTTCTTTTGGTATTCCTAATTCTTATTGTATGGTTATTAGTTCTATCAGCATTAAGGGAATATATTTCCTGCTAAATGCTGAGAACTATTGTGGCCTATGTCTACATTTAATCATTATATAATTATTCCCTCTCTATCCGAGATTATAACATGAAACACTTTTCTTCTTAGTCAATTGTCACGCCCCGAGCCTACACCATGGGTGGGACTGGCACTCGAGAATCATTACTGGCCCCAAGTGAACCCTTGGTCTGGCTTAACTCTTAGCAGAAGACTTAACTCATGATAAATAAAGTATTAAAATACAATCATGCTAAACTGTCTTAATAGATATATTGAGAATGTTAAGAAATCACATTCAACTTAGACAAAAAAGCAAGTCAAGATCAACATAAGCCAATGACAAGATAATGATGAATGGACTAACTAACTAACTGTCTATCTATGAATCCTCTAAAACTGGGAGGGATGTCGGGACAAGAACCCCGATCATCCTAACAACTGAAAACTACTAAAGACATGTAAGTAGGGATCCTCCGGAAAGCAAGGAGGCTCACCACAAGACTCTGAATGCTCAACTGGATCAACGAAGCTCTAGATGCTGATCCTGGTTACCTGTGTCAGCATTATAACAACGATGCAGGCTAAATGGCATCAGTACATTGAATGTACGAGCATGCAAGCGGAATACTAAAACAAGACGTAAGCTTGAAAGGAACTGAAAGAACATACATGGGCTCAACTTAACTCATTTCAATATAAGGCAATAATACGAATGCAGTATAGAGAAAAGCTTTTAAAAATGGATAACAACTCTGTGTATTAGAAATACAATAGTAACTCTGCATGTATGCAAAGATACAACATAAACTCTGGATGTATATAATAATACAAGTAACTCTGTGTATATAATAATACAAAATACTTATGTGGGAATTTCTCTAACCAACAATCATCACTTAAGAGATATTGTGATGATACAACGTTTTGCTTCACGCTGCTAGGGCCATCATATACCCTGTCGAGGGTATAGAACCTGACTACTAAGTGGATCCACTAGTCTATACTAAAAAACACTAAGGAATCATCTAAAATGTATGAGCCTTTTCTACCCATGATTGCTACATGGTTTATGGGAGCTGGGAGTTGTCTGAACTCTCCCCCATATCGGTTCTCAATACTACTCCCAGAATATAATAGTAGCACTTATATTTAAACACATAACTTCTTTCTGTGTTTTGATATAATTGCTCAAAACTTAGCTCAAAGGCTCTCATGGAAATCAAAGTTTCCCCTCTTGTTTGATTATGAAATCTTTACTTAAAAATTAGCTCAAAGGCTCTTTTGGAAATCTCAGTTTCCTTTATTTTTTAAATATGAAAACATTTTACTCTTTGGGAGTACATAGTCCCGATATACTCTTTTGAAGAAATGAACTTCAATATTTACTCTTTACTCAACTCAAAACTCAAGTCTTAAAACAAAGTTGAAACGTTTGTAGAAGACTTTTGGAAAACTCTATGAACTTCTCCTAACTTGACTCTTAAGTTTTCTTGAATTGAATTATAGATTCAAGGCTCATGATCTCATGTATGAGTGATTTCATGTTGTTTAGACACACCTTAGAGTGTAGAAATCAACCAGAATACATAGGTACGTCTCAAGGGAATCGTACGAAAAGAAGTGGGAAAGGGTAGAAGACATTGTGTCCTTGGCGCTCTGAGTGGCGCGGGGCGCCACAGCTTCAGAACTGGGGATGGGGTGCACAGGCTGGCGCAGCGCCCCAGAGTCCAAACTACATAATATAAAGTGGGGTTCTCTTGCTGGCGCGGCGCCCTAGACCCCTGCCCAGGAAATCCCTGATTTTTCTTGCTCGTTTTTCAACACTAAACCCTCTAGATTCAATTGGTTCTTTCCGCAAACACTTAGCTTCGAATACATAACCAAAATATGCAAGAATATACTCAAAACGACAATTAATTTTATTAATTTAAATCAAGTACTTCTCAACAACTTCAACAATCAAGAACCCAATAGAAACTTCAAACAAATCCATCAAGAACTCAATTTCTATACTTTCAAAAACACAATTTCTATAATTTCAAGAACATAATTTCGCTGAATAAAATCATGACTGGCGCGTGGGTTAACTAACCCAACACTAGGTGATCTCACATACCTCGTAGGGGTCAACCCTTGGCAAAATCCTCAAGTAATTCTTCAAGAACTCGACGATTCCAAGCCTGTTCTCCTCTTTTCTCCTCTTCTTTTCTCTTCTCTCAAAACCCTAACTTATTTTTATGAAGTGTAAACTGAATCCAATCAGTTGAGACCCCAACTTAATTACAAATAACGAATTTAATTAATTGGGTAGTTAAAAGACCCTAATACCCTTCTAAAATCCAGTTTTGACTTTTCTTATCTAGACAACCCAACTTCAAACAGGCATATCTCCCTCATACGAACTCAAAACTGATCAAACTCAGTGGTGTTGGAAATATAATTCAAATATATTTCCTATGGTATCTTTTATCAAACCTAACTCATCCTGAGCTAGGAGTTATGGTCTTTTGAAGTTGACCCAATACTCATACTTAGCTTAACTTTGTCAAACTTTACAAATTTGATTATTTCCAAAACGGTTTCTTTCTAATTCAAATATTTATAGTAGCGGGGTGTTACATCAATCCCAAAAAGAATGAAATATTATTTTTATTTATGAGATGTTTAATTGCACTTCCAACTTATACATCCTAAATATTTGGCAAAAAGACATCCCGATTTCAACTTCAAATGTTACTTGATACTTAATTTTATCTTTGTTCAGAAAATGCTTCCGGAGAGTATATAAGTACCTATAATTAGATCAGTTATACTATAATTAACCTATTCATTGTGTGAATTCCAATGAAATGTCTCTCATCTAATTAGCTCATGAATTACTATTATTGATCAATTCTTCCTTGCTCATTTATTTAAACATGGGTGTCATGGGATTTCTAGGCTCAAATCACTATTTTACTTATAGTCTATGTAGTTGGTACTGTATTGCTTGCAACTTTGTTGTCTAAAGACATCTGATTGTGTTGTTATATTGAATCACTGATTTTATAACCCTAGCATTGAATTGACCTTACCTGATTCTTAACAATTGCTCTATCAAGTCTTCGTTCTCCCCTTTAACAGTAACACGCAAAACTAATTTTACTCACTCGTGCTTTAATCTTCAACTATTAATTTTAAATTAGTAAAGTTATTTTGGTAAAACACTTCACTTACTTGTTATTATCTTGTTGAATAATTATTCCTTCGTGTTTTAGTTATTTTGGTAAAACACTTCACTTATGGACTCACTCTTGAGGCTTCTGATGATCCATTATACTTTAGGTATTGTATTCTTCTGAATTTTGTTTTTGTGTGTATTTGAGGTTTGTAATGACGGTAAAACTGAAATTTATACCGTAAAAGTTGATTTATTATAAGCACGTGCCAACAAAATAGGATTTAGAGAGTGTAGTGTGTACACATACACTATCCTTACCTAGAGTGATATTTCTAACTACTTCATAACACCAGCGTAAACTGTCATCAAAAAGTTTTCCCCTGATACTATGTTTAATTGCAATTCATGGGACGAGGTTAAGATGGGCGAGATGGAAAGGGTCATGGACATGGCAGTGTGGGAGCACAAAATAACAATTCTGGTGCGACGTCATCATTTAGGTTCGATAAAGAAACGCTATCAAAGATGTTTCATCAAATTCTAAGCATCATCGATCATTCAATAGTAATATAACCCAACTAGTGAGTTGGGGTCGAGTCCCAAGGGAGCGGTTCGTATTCAAGAATCAGTAGAAAAGCATAAATATGCTCAAATCAATCATAGCTAAAAATATTTACGAAGAAAAACATGATAAATTTAAGTGTTGACACAAGTGTCAAATATCAAAGAGGGGGGGGGGGTTGTAGTCAACTAGCAACTAAAAACAACAAATAATATGGAAATACGAGTATGGAGACGGGATTCTTGGGATGTTATAGGATTATGGGCTAAGGTAAACAACCCGGTAATTGCAATTAATAGTAAACCATTGCAAATTAGTGAATCAGCTAGACTTTAGTGGGGGTAAACTTTCTCTCGAACAATTTACCCTCGAATCAAATTAGTTTCTCTCGAACACCAATAAGCCGCAATGAAGCACAACCTTCGCTTTAGTCCATTCACTCTCTCAAGCTGAATGTGTAGAAAAGGGTTTAGGGTTCACTCTTTTGAGATGAACCCATGACAACCCAATACCCACTGACCATCGATTCAGTAATTTTGATTTTAAAACTTCTCTCTCGAGCAAGCCAAAAATATGAAGTTAGGATAGTATTTGCAACTACAACCCATTAATTTCAACCATAACTACTGAAAAAAATCACTTTTAAACAACAAATAAACTATCAATTAGCAATACCCAACCGTTAATTCAACCTATAATCACATAATCACACCCCAAGAATTGGGATTTTTGCTAGACATAGTAAAAAGATAGAAATTGATACCTAAATGTGTTTCAATCAATTGGGTACGATTAATATTGTCTTTACAAATTTCTAAGATGAAGAATCTTCAATAACTAAAGGAACATGATACTAAGACTAAAGTTACTAAACAAATTTCCAAGAACATGCAAATATGCTGAAAATGCAAGTTTAACTGAAGGAACATGATACTAAGACTAAAGTTACTAGAAGGACAGTCTCTCAACCTGTGACCGAACTGACCACACCAAAAGCATCATTCCATTCATGTAAGACACTCGCCCAGATGGTTCTTACCACACTTTGGACAAGTTGGGTTGGTTCTGGTGCCTGAAACCCCTGAGACTTAGAGTCGGATGCCCTACCTCTCTGATCCTGTCAAAACTTGGAAGATTGAACACTAGCTCATGAAGGTGCTGGGGCTGAAGACTTTAGCTAAAACTGCAAGCAATTTCCACCACCTTATTTCTATTGAGAATAATCATCGTTGCTTATTCTAGCCTTTTTGTTCTCCTTAGCATGTTTCCTAAGCTTATCTCCCTAAACCTGCTGAGCATGAGTTATAAGCCTAGAGATGTTTATATTTTCCAGCAACATAGCATTCCTATATTCTGTTTTTGCTAAGTCGAATACCCCATATAGAAACTTGTTCATTTGAGCCTTGGAATCCTTTACCATGTGAGGATCATACCTGGAGAGTTGGATGAATTTGAGTCTATACTCTTGGACTGTTATGTAACCTTGCCTCAAATACATGAACTCCTGAGCTTTTGCCTCCTTCAACTCTATTGGGAAGAACCTGTCCAGAAAAGTCTCACTAAAGCACTCCCAAGTGATAAGAGTTGCATCATCACCCTTGTTTTCTTTCTATTGCGTATACCAGATGTGAGATACATCCTTAAGCTGGTAGGATGCTAACTCTACCCTATCATTACCAGTCACTTGCATCACTCCAAATATCTTATTGACCTCATCGAAGAAGTTTTGGGGATCCTCACCAATCTACGATCCTAAGAACTTAGGCGGATTCATCCTAACAAAATCATGAACCCTTGCTGCCATGGATCCACCACTAGCATTTGCAGGAACTGGAACCTTCTGATTGTTCTGGTTGGTCACACTCTAAGCCAAAAGTTTAATAGCATTTCGGAACACTGCATTCGAAACATCCTGATCTGGGACTGGAGGAGATGCGTTAGCACTGCGGGCATTCACATTCCTTCCATAAACTCTACAAGGAGGCATGATCTTAAAGTGCATAACGTCGAGTTAGAAACGAGAAAGTAGATCATACCTTACGCTCGATAATAATATCAAGAGAGTGAAGTTTTTCCTAAAACACTTCGTAACCTCCTTCTCATTAGATGTGGTGCACTTCACATCCATGTAAAAGATGCTACTTAGTGTGACTTTTCAGACATCCTAGGGCACTTAAACCTAATGCTATGATACCAAGTTTGTTAGTTTATCACGCTCCGAAGCTAACCCTAGGAAGCAGAAATGAGACCTAGGATCATGAGTGACGCCAAGCTAACCCTACTGGCATATCATAAGCATACTTAAAGATAAATCAATTAATAAAGTTCTATGCGGAAGCTAAATGATGAGATAAACTAAAATGATAGGGAATACCCATACCTATTTGAATATATGAAAACTGAGAGTTTAAACAACAACTGAAAAGTCAAAATCAAATACTAAAGCTTAAACTATGTCTGAAATAACCCTCTAACTGACTAGAAGTACTGGGACATACCCTAGCTAAATCTTACAAAACTGAAACGAAAGAGTAAAGGCAAAAGAAATATGCATGTCGTCATCATAGAATGAGGACTCACCACTGATACTGCTGAGATGAAGATCAGGAACCGATCTATGCGTGTTATGGAAGATGAGGACCTGAACCTACATCACGAGAATAAGTAGCGCAGAGTATGCGTCAGTACTTGAGAGGCACTAAGCATGCATGATAGATTAAAGCTGAATAATGAATATAAATGAACAAACATATATCTGAGCAATGATAAGACATAAGCATGATAATATACTGAGAATACTGAACATGAAATAACTGAATCGAATGACCAAGTATATAACATGGTGAGACCGAAATCTGGCTGTAACTGATAACATGGTCAATGTAATAGAATCTGACTGTGGGAGATACTAATAACCGACATAAAACCACATGAGCTAAATGTGGAGTCCGATGTATACGCCCCATCGAGAGGACCCAATATGCCTTGCCAGAGGTATAGAGGCATGACTGGTGTGATCACTAAAATGTAATGCCTACAGAGGGGACTTATAAACCTACGAGGGCACATAGTTCTGGGACTTGAGGGTGACTGACCCTAGTCCACTCGGTATTAAGCTACTCCCATTTGATTATGTAATTAACAATTTATGACTGAATTTTTGTAATACTAAATAGCTCAAAATGCTGACATGCTAATTGAGAATGCAACATTAATGTACTAATAATGGAACATTCGAATCTGAGGCATGTATAACTGAAACAACTGACATAGCATGTGTAATTCATGAACTAAAAGAACTACATAGCTAGAGTTCTGAATTTATGAATGAATCTAGGCAAAAACGATACTACTACATGATAATCTGATTAGGAACATTTAAAGTACCTAATTCATAATAATCTGCTGAAATTCTAGAAAATCCTAGGTCTAGATAATACGAAGGGAATCAAGAATCTGATTGAATTCTAGGGACCTAAGGGGTGAAAGGAACCCACTAGTGAAATCCGACATACGTGGTGACGAAATTCATGGAGAAATCTTTTGATTTTGAGGCTGAAACTGATGAAAACCTATTGCATTCTTGGACTAGGGATTGGTCGACTATTTCTCCTTCGTTTTGTTCAACTTGATGAAATTTTGGAGAATGAGTTGACTAGGGTAAGTTCTAATTAAGTTACTAGGATAAAACTAACCAAAACTAGGTATTTTACGGGTTAAACGACGTAGTATAGGGGTCCAACGCATAAGGAAAAGACCAAAGGACGACTTACTTAAAAGTTGTCGGGCCAACCGACGGACCAGACCGATGGACCGTGGATGGACCAACTATAACACCCCATATCGTAGATAGACTAGAATGCATATTTCCAAAAGTGCAGGTGGCCTACGGAGGCCACCTACATATCGTATGTTGGACCACGGTCCGTGGAACGTGGTCCACAGAAAAAAACTCTAGAAAACCTCAATCGTAGGTAGGACCACGGCCTGTGGACCAGGTACGTGGAACGTTGTCCGCAGAAGAAAAAAAACCCCAACCCACGGCCAAGACCTACGGACCGTAGGTTGAACCACCGTCCATGGACCAGGTTCATGAAACGTGGTCCGCAGAACCCATCCTCTGATCCAAATGACGGCTGACCAGGACGGACCGTAGGGTGGACCACGGTCTGTGGACTAGGTCCGTCGGTTGGTTCCGAAAACTTTTAAGTCAGGGTTATTTTGGTCTTTTCCCTATGCGTTGGACCCCTAAACTATGTCGTGTAGACCCTAAATTATGAGGTTTTAGTCAGTTTAAGTCTAGTAACATAACTAGAACTTACCTTAGTCAAAATTAGTAATCAAAACTTAGAAAATTAGAGCTTGAGAGGAGAAACGAGGTCAAGAACCCTAGTTCAAGAACGCACCAAGATTCCATTAGTTCCAGCCCCGAATCGAAAGATTTCTCCGTGGAATTCGTCACCAAGTATGTGGGATTTCACTAGTGCATTCGTTTCACCCATTAGGTCCCTAGTTTTCAGTCAGTTTCATGATTCCCTTATTATGACTAGACCTAGGGTTTCTTGAATGATTAAAATTATTGGGTTCTTAGCTGTTAGAATGATCCAAATCAGATAAGTATGTTAATATTCAGTCTATTGCATGAATTTCAGAACCCTAGCTATGTAGCTCTTTAGTTCTTGAATTACACATGCTAGGCTAGATATTTCAGTTATTTCAGATATAGATGCCTTAGTTTTAAATGTGTCATTATCAGTTATTTATGTGCATTCTCAGTTTGCATGTCATTTTGAGCTATCCAGTATATCACAGTAATTCAGTCATAATGTGTTAATCACTTAATACATTGGGAGTAGCATAATACCGAGTTAGACTAGGGTCAGTCACCCATATAGTCCTAGAACTATGAGCCACGTAGGTTGTAAGTCCCCTCTATGGGCATCATTTTAGTGATCACGCCAGCATGCCTCTATACCTTTGGTCTGGTGTATTAGGTCCTCTCAATGAGGCGTATACATCATAATCCACATTTAGCTCATGTGGTTTTATTATCGGTTATTAGTAGCTCCCACATTTCAGTCAAATTCCATTGCATTGACCACATTTCAGTACAGTTCAGTATTCAGTCTCAGCATGTTATAATTTGGTCATTGCATTCAGTTAGCTCAGTATCTATATCATGTTCAGATTATGCTTTTGCTTTATTCCTTGTTCAATTATATGTTTATTTCAGCTTTAGTCTATCCTGCATGCTTAGTACCTTTCAAGTACCAACGCATACTCTGCGCTACATTTTCTTGTGATGTAGGTTCAAATTCTGAGCATCCAGATCACGCTTAGATCGGTTCCCGATCTCCAGTTCAGCGGCATCAGTTGTGAGTCCTCATTCTTCGATATTAGATTCAGCTTAGTATTTGAGTATGATGTTTCTTTTGTAGTAAACTCTCGGATTTGATATTCAGTTTTAGTATATGGGTATTCCCTATCATTTAAGATTTACTTATTATTAGATTCCACAATAGTTTTATTTCTCAGTTTATCTTTAGCATTCTCATAATTATGCCAAAAGGGTTAGCTTGGGGTTACTTGTGATCCTAGGTCCCGTGTCTGCGTCTCGGGGGTAGCTCAAGGCATGACAAACTTAGTATCAGGTCTCTAGGTTGAAGATTCCTAGGATGTCTGAAAAGCCGCACTAAGTAGAGTTCTTTTCATGGGTGTGAAGTGCACCACATCTAATGAGAGGGAGGCTACGAAGTGTACTAGGAAAATTTTCATTTTCTTGTTACTCTTATCGTACGTAAGGTATGATCTAATTCCATTCTAACTCGACGTTCTACGTTTAATTGATCATGTCTCCTCGTAGAGCTAACGCTAGTAATGTGAATGCCAGGAACGCAAACGCAACTCCTCCAGTCCCAGATCAAGAAGTTTCGAATGCAGAATTCTAGAACGCCATTCAGATGTTGGCTCAAAGCACCACCAACAAGAACAATCAGCGGGCTCCAACTCCGGCAAATTCTAATGTTGGGTTGGCTGCAGCCAGAGTGCAAGATTTTTTTAGGATGAATTCGTCAGAGTTCTTAGGATCGCAGATAGGTGAGGATCCCCAAAGCTTTATTGATGAGGTCAAGAAGATCTTTGAAGTGATGTAGGTAACTGGTAATGATCGGGTTGAGTTAGCATCTTACCAACTTAAGGATATAGCTCATATCTGATATACTCAGTGGAAGGAGAACAGGGGTACAGATGCAACTCCTATCACTTGGGATTTCTTTAGTGAGACCATCCTAGACAGATTTTTCCGACGACAGCTAAGGGAGGTGAAAGCTGAGGATTTTATGAACTTAAGGAAAGGTAGAATGACAGTCCAAGAGTATGGGCTAAAGTTTACCCAACTCTCCAGGTAGATCCTCACATGGTTGCTGATTATAGGGCTCAGATGAATAAGTTTCTATATAGAGTGTCAGACTGGGTGAAGACAGAGTGTAGAAATGCTATGTTGCTGGAAAATATGAGCATCTCTAGGCTTATGACTCATGCTCAGTAGGTTGAGGGTGATAAGCTTAGAGAATAAGCTAAGGAGAACAAGAAGGACATCACCGAAACTCTGACTACTCTCAGCAGAAATTGGGTGGTGGAAATTGCTCTCAAGGTCAACAGAAAGTTTCAACTCCAGCACCTTCATCAGCTAGTGTTCCATCCTCTAAGTTCAGACAAGATCATAAAGGTAGTGCATCAGGCTCTATGTATCAGGGAAGTGTTTCAGGAACCAAAACCTACCCAACTTGCCCTAAGTATGGTAAGAACCATACGGGTGAGGGCCTTGAGGGAAAGGAAGGATGTTTTGGGTGTGGTTAGTCTAGTCACAGGTTGAGGGATTGTCCTTCTAAACAGGGTCAAGGAGACAATGGTAGAGCTTAGTCCACAACTTCAGTAGCGTAACTCATCTGGTACAGGTGGCGGACAACGCCAGAACAGGCTCTATGCTCTTCAGGCTCGCCAGTATCAGGAAGATTCTCCTGATGTAGTGTTACCAGTCTTTGATCTCGATATTTATGCTTTGTTAGGTCCAGGGGCTACTCTAATCTTTGTAACTCCTTATATAGCAGTTAAGTTTGATGTTAGTCCAAAAAAACTCTCAAAACCCTTCTCTACTCCAGTCGGTGACCCAGTTATAGCTAGATGGGTATATAGAAATTGCCCTGTCATAGTCTCTTCGATAGTCACCTCAGCATATCTTGTAGAGTTAGAAATGGTAGACTTCGATGTCATTCTAGGCATTGATTGGTTACATTCCTATTATGCCTCAGTCGATTGTAGAACTAGGATTGTTCATTTTCAGTTTTCAGACGAACCAATCTTAGATTGGAGGGTAGTAGCTTAGCACCTGTGGGTCGATTCATTTATTAACTTAAGGCCAGAAAGATGATCTTTAAGGGTTATCTCTATCATCTAGTTCGGGTTAAGGATTCAAGCTCCGAAACCCCAACTCTTGAGTCAGTTCCAGTGGTTAGTGAGTTCCCAGAAATGTTTCCAAAAGATCTTCCCAAATTTCCTCCCGATAGGGAAATCGACTTTGAAATTGATCTCCTTCCAGATACCTAGCCTATCTATATTCCTCCTTACAGAATGGCTCCAGCTGAGCTTAAGGAATTGAAGGAGCAGTTGAAAGACTTTCTAGATAAGTGCTTCATCAGACCTCACTACAAGAAAAACAGTCTCTAAGGAAGGGAAATATGGTCCCTGAAAGTTGAAATCTAGTCCCTAATGAGCATTTCAGACTTGAAAAATCTGGTCGCCACCCGTCCTAAACGCTTCCTTTGCTATCGCCCAATAATGACGGGACAAAGAAACCAGTCGTTAAAGCTTTTTGGGACGGGGATCCAATCTGGTCGCGACAATATCTTTAGGGACGTTATTTTTGGTCTCAAATAGATCAAATATATTTTGGGAAATATGTTTTTCGGTCGGTGAAACTCTATAGGGACCATTAAAAACTAGTCGTAATAATCTTTAGAGACGATATAGATCTGGTCCTAGTAATCTCTAGCGACCATTAAAGACCTGGCCTTAGAATTACTTTAATGACGAGAAATATCTCATCCTAGAATAGCTTTGGCGACTATCAACAACCCCATCCTAGAATAGCATTAGAGATGAGCAACAAACCTGGTCATAATTGGCCTTTAGAGACCAGCATAATTTTTGTCCTAGATGGAACACTAATACATTTCAACAAATATCGAATTGCTACTAATGATTTCGCTACGAAAATATGATATATATAGAGAAGAGACAGAAACAATAAGATATATGTAAAGAAAACAATTAATTACGATAATCTAGTTGACATCCATGATATATGTTTCAACGTTTGCTTAACAAAAAAACATAGCTAACATCCGAGTTAGACTATGGCATCAAGTTTTGCATTAAATTTGTAGCAATCTAAAAGTGAGCTAATTCATCTTCTTCTAAACTTGTATCTTGCATAGAAGAATGAACCAAAGCTAGGCAAAAAATTAAAAGTTCCAATCTTTATCGAGAGTTATCCAGAAACATCAGCAAAAGCTGCAAGAAAATAAGAAAAAAATCCATTAGAAAAACATTGAGATGCATTGACCGAGATTCTAATATCTATGTTAAAGATTTACAACTAAATATATATATAACATCTGTTAGATAATGAAAACAAATAGACTCAATAGCTTTAGAGATGAGCAAGAATGAAAAATAAGTTCGGAAAACACAACTGCAATGAACAAAAAAACAGGGCAGAAATCTCATCTGAAATAAACATAATCTTGAAAATTATAACAGGGCTAATGCAGACAGTAATTTTGCATTGTCCAGAAATAGGTCTTGTGTATTCCCATCCCCATCCCAACCCTCCCAAGTCCCCCCAAACAATGCAGACAATAATGCAGACAAATATGTTGATTTTACTTTTATTTCCGGATGATCAGACTTTGTGTGTTTAATATGGAATGCAAAGTTTGATTGAACCGCCTTTGTATAAACCACAATAGAACTTATTGGATAGAACAGTAATTCGGGGGAGCTAACTATCCCATTGGACATACAATTAGAAGAATTAATAAAACATTCAACTAGAAATTAAAGAGGCATCACTGCATGAACATGAACTGGAAGTCTTGAATCTCATCAGTTCATGGATTTTTCTCCAGATCCTTAGGATTAATAGTTTGTAGGGAATGCCAAACAACACTGTTACATTTGAAACCTAAGACAAAACCTATTTTCCATGCTCTATCACCTTTTTTAATCCTCCATTTGGCCTCAGAGTAGGCCAATTCATACCACAGTGAGCTACTTGATATGTTTCATACCACATACATCTCTGCTAACCACCCTCACCTTTGTTCTTTCATGTGCAACTTTATATCAAAGTACTAGAAATCAAAATGAGGATGACCCTACTAATACGATAGCCGATACATTTCTTTATATCAACATTCAATGTTTCTCTCAAACTGTACTCATATCAAATAACTTTAATTGCAGATTTTCGTTGTTAACTTTGATGCCAGTCAAATTCAGTGATAAGGAAACTAACATGCTGGCAATTTTATGGCAGAAGTTATCCAAACAAGGATATGACGCCTATGGTTATGCCCAACCTACTCAGGACCCAAATATGTCCTATGCAGGCTTTGTCGGGTATGAGAATTATGCGCAACCTCCACATTAACAACAAGTAATTTGAGTCCTACTAATGAATGTCTTAATCTGATGGTAAATATCTACAGATCCTATCTGATGGTAAATATCTACAGCCACCCCCACAGACACCAATGAAGAAGAAGCTAGTCTTGAAATAGAGCATTTAACCAAGAGCTAGCAGAGGATGAGGACATCGTAGAGGGACTATTGAGACAGATCTATCATCTCAGGAATTAAAAGCCTTCTTATAATAAAATAAAGTTGGTTATGTTCTTACTTACTTGGTCAGCAGAAAAATAGTTGTCATTCAGTTGAAACAAGCGATATTGTAGGCGGTACATATGATTGTTGAGCATCATAGAATTCTTTCATCTTCATTATTGATTTCATCTCATCTTCTAAGGTAGACAAGTGATCATTCAAGGATTTGTTTTCCTCATTCAAGGATTTGTTTTCTTCATTCAAGAATTTGTCATCATCTCGAGTTGAACGTAGCGCAGACAATAGTTCAGCCTTTGAAGAAGTTCCACCTTTCAAATCTTTCGCCTTTACTCCACCCCCAAATCCAAATACATGGCTACGAGTTTGTGGTCCACAACATTTTTCAACAATCTCTATACTAGATAGAGATGGATCTTCTTGAACTATTTCCTCAAGTTGAGCCTACAAAATATATAAAAGGACATTTTTTATCAAAACACATAACAATTCCAAGCTATTAAATTATTCAATTTACCAAAAGTACATGTTTTTCAATTGCTTCAGGTTCAACAAGCTTGTTATTTTTCTTACGAGTCTCAAAGAAAATAGTCGCCAAATCTGGTGGATTACCTTCTTTCCCACCCTTTACATCAAAGTCAAACACGTCAAATAACACAAACCTCGTAAATACTTCGTCAAGGAAAATAGTTTTTTAGCAATACCTTTTGATAAATAATATCTTGAATAGGTTTGCTACCAATATGATGAAGCATCTTCAGCTTAGATCGGTGTGTTGCATTCCTGATGCTTCTTGCCTATATTTGTGAAACAATAATCTTAATTAGAATAATTAAACAAAATTATTGATACATAAGGCATCTCATGCCTGAACAAGATTCAAATCATCCTTGTCTGTTCATGATCTCTTCTTGGCCTCTTATTGAAAATTGCCCTACGTCACGAGCTCGTCGTTTTGGTATAATTTTCACGGTGAATTGAGCGGTGTAGCTCCGTGGAAGTTGTGGCAGAAGGTTTTTTTTCCAGTGGAGTGATTGTATTCAAGTGTTCTAGTCATTTAAAGAAAGGTAGGAATCACGTTTTATCAGTTTATAATACCTTAGGTCTTGGATTGTAGTTTACGATAGGAATCCGTATCGATTATCGAATTATCGTAGTAATTTTTATCCTTAATTACTGAGTGATTTTACCTTTTTCTTTAGTGTTGTAGTGGTGTGGACAGAGGTATCTTCAACATAAATTATAAAGGAAAAGGTATGTTAAGGCTACTCCCTTCGTTCGGCATGTTTCGTTAGAGCTTGGGAGTGATATAATAGGGTAGTTAATGTAAGTTATGTTGTAGATGTAATTGTGAGTGGTTGGCTGATTGAGTGGTTATAAACTCTCATTTTAGGGACTCATAATCTGTTTAGAACAACCCTAATTTAGGAACTACTTGGACATTATTCATATATATTGTTTATAACTAAATTGCTTGCCTTCAGCCTATTTAATTGTTTGTTGTCGCCCTTGGGGCTATTGTGGTTAGCTGTTGAGCTATGAACTGCCTATGGGGGCTATGATGTTGTCTAATAGGACTATGTTATTGCCAAAGAGGGCTATGTGTTGCCCACGGGGCTATATTGATGCCAAAGAGTGTTATGTGTTGACTGCAGGGCTATTTTGATGCCAAAGAGGGTTGTGTATTGCCTACAGGGCTATGTGATGCAAAAGAGGGCTACGTGCAGCCCACAGAGCTATGATGTTGCCTAACAGGGCTATGCGCTGCCTACAGGGCTATATAGTTGCCTAAAAGGGCTATGTGACTTCTTAAAAAGACAAGAGGCTACCGATAAGGTTATGTAGATTGATTTGGCACCTTCTGGGCTTATGGGGTCCTAAGTAGGTAGTATGTTGTTTGTACCTACCGAGCTTATGGGGTCTTGGTTAGGTTGATGTTTGATCATTATTGTATTTTATTAGATTCAGTAGTGGGTTGGCATGCTTATCAAAATTTGATTTCCTCACCTGATTGCTTTTGATATATTATGATACTTGCTCATTTAGTCTACAGCCTTTCATACTCTGTACATTATTTTGTACTGACGCCCCATTGCATGGGGGGGCTGCATTCATGCATGCAGGCCCTGATGAAGAATCTTCAACACCCACTTCCAATTTCTTGGAATTGGAAGTCTTCAAATCTTCAAAAGCTAAGGAAAATTGTATCCAAAAACTAAGTTCTAAAACTTAGTTCTGAAATGTAAAACTTAAAAATTTCATACTAAACTAAAAATTCAAAAAAGTATTCAAAGGTGTCAAAAATTGTGTTGCAAAGGATCACTCGGCACAGTTAGTCGGGATCGCCGATCCACTCGGCGATCTGCCCTTTGGTCTGGTTCATCACCTTTCTGCATTGTCCTTCAGCAACTTCAAGCTCTGTAACTTTGGGCCACTACACCACTTTAGGCCTATGGCCACCCCAGTAAAGTGTAGCCTAAACTAGCAAAAAGTGTGGCCTTTGATAAAAGGCTACACTTTTGGACTTTAAGCAACACTTTTTAGGGGGTGGCCTAAAGAAGCGTAACCTTTGACATTAGGCAACACTTTTTAAATGTCGCCATCTTTGGCTACACTTATAAAGCGTAGCCAAAGAGGTATAAGGGCACACTTTGTTGTGATGAATTAGCGACACCTATATTTATAATACTACACTTAAAAGCGTTGCCTTTGCTTTGTTATTGGTCACACTTAA